>JPJZ01000043.1:0-174797 GCA_000750815.1 Pseudogymnoascus sp. VKM F-4516 (FW-969)
AGAGCAAGAGGCAGCTCAGCAAGCTCAGCGAGAGCAAGAGGCAGCTCAAAAAGCCCAACAAGAGCAAGAGGAAGCTCAGCAAGCTCAGCGAGAGCAAGAGGCAGCTCAAAAATCCCAGCAAGAGCAAGTCGTTAAAGAAACATTTAGTCAAATTCAGAGCGAAGAAGACCTGTTTGAGGCTGAGGATAGGGTATCACAAGCGTCTGAGGTTGAAAACAGACAGGCAAGGTCGGAGAGTCTAGCAGATACATCTCAGATTCGAAATCACTCAAATATTGAAACTGGCCAGGCAAGAAGTAAGAATCTAGCAGAGTCAGAGCTACTAGGGGATGGGAAAAGCTTATCTCTAGCACCTGGAGATGAGAGAAGTGAAGCAAATACAGCAAACTTGTCGAATTTAGTGCGTCTTGAACAACTAAGCACAGAGGAAATAGAGAAACAGAAATATATCAAGACAGCCGAGACTAGTGGAGGTCCCAAGTCTCAGTCGACTTTACCTATTCTACATGTTTTTGACAAGCCTCACCTAGCTGATATAGGGGAAGAGGAGGATAACAATGTTTCTGACACTGAATCATTTATGTCAGTTGTTGACGATCAACCGCATATTGAGGAGCGTGGGAATAGTGAGGACGGCCAATCCAAAAAGGAACTGCTGCCAAAAGAGATTGAGGACATACGTGCTAAAATGGGTGGTCGCGATGGACCCCTATTTGCCTATGTGAATGCTAAACTAAACGGCATAGAAGACAAAGAAGCAGCGAAGGTGCTGAAGAGTTTGGGGGACGAGATAGATAAGTTCTGTGATACAAGGGACATTAACAGAGCAACTTATGCGTTAACTAACACGCATATCAATGCTTTCTATCAGATGATAGGGGGTGCTCTAGATGGCCTAAAGTTACTAAAGGCTGACCCTAACAACACAAACGCTTATAATCAGTTTAATCTTTTAAGAAGTGCTGCTGAGCTTTTTATACGACAGCACCAATGGCCAGAAGATTTTCTAGATACCTTTGTCCCAAGTGACACTGAGGTTACAAAACTAGTTAACGTAGAGATTGCAAAAGAGCAAAAGGCGGCAGCTCTAAAAGCCCAGGAAGAAGCAGCTCAAGACGCAGTTCAGAAATCCCAGCCAGAGCAAGGGGCACTCCGGAAAGCCCAGCAGGAACAAGAGGCAGCCCAGCAAGCCCAGCAGGAACAAGAGGCAGCCCAGCAAGAGCAAGAGCAAGAGGCAGCCCGGAAAGTCCAGCAAGAGCAAGAGAAAATTCAGATAACTCAACGAGAGAAAGAAACAGTAGAAAATTCCAAGTTTCAAGAGGGGCAAACATTTGATAGAATCCAGACGAGTCTACTTGATAAGGGCCAACAAAATCACCAATCTCACTTGTCTAACATACGGAAACAAGCCGAAAGACCTGCTCTTCTGGAGAATGACAGGACGCAAAACAACTACACAACTCCAGAAAGTGACCAGGCTCAGACAGAAGTGCAGGGGCAACGAGCTGGTACAACCTCTAAGCCCCAACTTAGGCAATTAGATCCAGTGGCTAAAGATAAAGCAACGGTACAATTCGAAGAACAGCACACGAGTTTTCAAAGTGAGTATGTGCCTATGGCGCATAAAAGGTCGTTTGGTGAGATGCAGACGGGCCGTGGTGCAGCGACTTGGAAATATAGTAGCAAGGCGCAAAGAAGGAAGCAAGCACTTATTAGAGTTACAGAGCTGATACAAGGAAATCATGACGGTGATAGTGAGGAATCTGTCGTTCCTAAGAAACTCAAGACTGAAGAATATCAGAGAAGATTAGAGAGAGAAAAGGAGGAACAGAAAGAACGTAATGAACAGAAGGAAATAAAAGAACAGAAAGAAAGAGAAGAACAGAAAGAAAAAGAAGAACAGAGAAAAAAACAAGAAGAGGTATTTAGAAGGGCTGGATTTCCTGTATAGATGGTCTGAGTACGCTATGATTTAGTACTTAGCAGTATTGCTGTGCCAATAAAGTGATGACTTATGCATGCATGCACAGATATATCTTTGGCTAACACCACAACTGGCGCGGGCCGAACTGCACTATGTGTGACCACATGTCCCAGGCATATCGCGGTCACAGGGGATATCCAGCACTCATGACAGAGCAAAAATTCTAGTATAGATAGAGGATCGTTACTTCAAAGCTAACAACAGGCAATCCATGCCCCGTATTAAGTCCTGTCTACGCAACTTCCTATTTAGCAATCCCTCCCACCTGACATTGCTTGCTGCCTTGCAACCATTCTCCGTTGTAGAGTCTGACCAGTAGCCACTTGAACCTTCTGAATTCGCCCTGGATTGTTGGGTTTGCCGTGCCGGGTCCTAGCTGGTTGCCACCTACGAGATTGTTCGCTTTGATCCATGTTTCCCCATTGAAGGTCAAGCAAACTCTCGTCAACGTCGTTAATCAGAGACTCCTGTAGCCGACTTTCTGCACTAATTGATTCTTGCTCAAAGGGCAGCGACGATCCAGCGTCGTAGATAGACTTTAAGTCTAAGTTTTGGGGAGTATCAGGTACGAACAAGCCGCCTTCTAGAACCTCTAGGTCAGAAGAAGTGCTCTTTCTCTCTCTCTCAGACTCCTCCTGTACCTCTGCCTCTCGAGCGGTCATGAAGTCTTTGGGCCTGAATTCGTTGGCATTCTATAGACGTTAGATTAGTTACTCTATTATATGGCAGACGCACTTGTATATTAAGACTGGAGAGAAATCCGTCTTCCGTCCTAAAGGTGTCGACTTTTCCATTTTTTTCAATGATAATCGCAATTCTTATGCCACCACACAATCTTTGAAGGTCACTGGCCTTCTTCATAAGCCCTCTCTTTCTTGTATTCAGCTGTCTTGTCTCTCGCGCAAATTGAGACGACATGGTGCTGTTGCGTTGAGTTGCGTCGAATTGCTTGTGCGTCGAATTGTTGTTGCATCGAATTGCTATTGCGTCGAGTTACTGTTATAGAGTTACTGTTGCCAGGTTGTAAATTCCTAGAATCGATATTATATATACCAACTCTAGATTTAACTCTAACATGGGGTTTCTAGCGCTAGTAGGCGCGCAGTTAGCCGCCCAGTAGTGAATGCTCATTAGTGGAGTGGTGATTTCAGCACTAGCCAGTAAATATAGCTACGGCGCTTAACCCAAGCTTGGGAGGCCATATGGCAGACCGCCCCAATCATGATTATACGTCCCTTTATATCTTCTTCGTTCCTAAGCCATCTTGATTCTCTCTTCAACAAACCTCACTTACTACATAATTTCACAATGATTATCACTATCAGTCAATGGTATGCCATTGCGCTTGGCATCATAGCAGCAACTGCTGTGATACTCTCTCGCTCTAGCCTTTTTCTATTATTATTTATCTACAGCTGCTTTAAAGGATGGTTCTATCGCATGTTATGGTATCCTTTGTTGGTCCAGCGGCGATATTCTGGCAGCGTATCTCGTGCCCAAGGGCTATACGTGTCCGCGTACGTTGTTATGAATGGCTTTTGTATGGGTCTTGGCATAAGATCTACCCACCTCACGACTGATCTCATCTCAAGAACTGGGGTGATGGCATCTATAAATATGGTACCTTTGTTCTTAGGCGGGCGCACAAACATAATGGTCGACATCCTCGGAGTTTCTGTTCATTCCTACTACCTCGCGCATCACTGGATTGGCCGTGTGGTTGTCGTCCAAGGGCTAATTCACGCTGGCTTGGTGATGAGCAAAGTTAAGACTTCAACCTTTGATGCCACACAGGTGTCGGGCCTATCAGTAAGCACTTGAGCTTTATATATGGCTATATTCTAACAATCCCTTAGGCTGCGTCCGCCTCGGCACTACTGCTAGTACTCTCCTTACACTTGATCCGAAAAGCAGCTTATGAGTTTTTCCTTGGACTACACACATTGCTTGCGCTCGTGTTTGTAGTAGCTCTCTCCTTCCATCTAGCATCAAAGGGGTGGATGAGGTACATCTATCCTCTGGTCGCTGTACTTCTGTGGACAATTAGTGGATTGACCCGCCTTGCTCGAGTCTTTTACCAAGGGTATAGGCAAAAGCACCACGCAACGATCACTGCCCATAAGCGGCCTGGAACGAATTCCGTCAGCGGCCTAACGTTGACAGTATGGCCAAAACGCCCCGTGCGTGTTCAAGGTGGCGCCTACTACTACCTATATTTCTCAGACATGGGCCTACGGATGAGGTTCCAGGGTCACCCATTTGTGGTATCGTGGTGGGATGACACAGTTGATACAAAGCCCCAGTCTTTATCATTTCTCATATCTCCTCAACATGGTCTAACCAGGGCTTTAACAACTCGAACATCTGTTCGACGTGTCGTTCTAGATGGACCATATGGAATAAATCCACGCCTCGAGGGCTATGAAGCGGTCCTTCTCTTTGCCAAGGGTATTGGAATTGCCGGGATGCTGCCACATGCACTAAATCTTGTGGAGCAGAAGAATCACAAGGACAGGGCTTCCTGGAGTAGCGTCATGACAAGAAATGTTGACCTTATCTGGGTTTTAGAAGAAAACTGTCAAGAGCAGTGGGTTGACAGTTGGATAGAAAGACTAAAAGAGAAGGACCCGATTAAGAAGGTAAGTGAGTCTTCACTTAAGGCGATTACATACTAACTTTGCGGGAAAGCGCATTCTATCAGTAATATGCTACTTTCCTAGTCATCATGGTAATGAGAATATCTCTTCAGATCGTTATTATAACAAGTTCTATGGAACGCAACCAAATATTCGGAAACTGATCGACGAGGCGGTAAAGGCAGCACCAGGACAAACCATGATAGCAGGTGAGCATTTCTATTCTACATTTACTGTTAGGTTCTAAGAATTAGTCTGTGGCGACCCAAAATTCAGCAACCATGTGCGTGACTTAGCCAGGATGAAGAGCTCACAGAACGTTACATTTGAGGAGGTTGAGTTTCGACCATGTCAAACTACATCCGACAGCGTAAGTAACCACAATTGGTGGATGGACGCTGTTGAACCCCGGATAAAAACTTCCGAGACCGGCACTGAAATTTCTACGGCTGCAGTGTTAGAGAAGCCTAAGGGGACGGATCCTAAGACTGTACGAAGCGTTCGGGTAAAGGAGAACGTTCCGGTGAGGAAAGATATTTAGGAGAGTCATATTGTAAAGGGCACAGTTAGAACTTCATAGTAATTACAAGTTATCAAAGCTCTATACCTCTAATTCAAGTCTACAATATAGTAAGCAAAACATTCTCTCTGTCAAGTATATAATGCTATATGTCTCATGTGTAGTACTAGACCTGCTATTTTAGTTACGTAGTATTATTAGGGCCCTTTAAGAGACCATTTAAGGGACCTACAAAAGACTGTTTTCTAGATACTAATAACAGGGTTCAAGTTCAAGTCCACTAGACACCTTACACAACTATGTCCAGTGGACTTAAACTCGACCCCTGTTATTAGTACCCAGAATACAGTTATCCGCGTTGTGCTAGAAAAAGTATAAAACAGCAGATGATGCCTGCTGTTTCTTTAATAGTTTGAATAACTGCAACAAGGATCCTATCACGTATACAACATATCACAACGATAACCTATCTCCAACTACACATTGAACAGATTGCTGGCTAATCTTTCTCAATGGCATCTACCAGTGCAGCTACAACGGCGGATCAGATCACGGGAGGGCCTCAAGCCGGAAATCAGACCAGTAGCGGTCAAACTGGCGAACTTCGCATCGAAGACGGCTATGTCGCCAAGCCACCGTCGCGCCTGCCTATTCCAAAAGTTCTAGATAAATCTCACTTATCTGAAATTAAGAAATTCAACGAGGAGGACCACAAGTTTTGGACGATTCAATATGGAGCTGCCCGAGGTTTCCAGGCAACTCAAGCCAAACTGCTCCATACACTCGAAACAGAAGAACTGGAGAGACAGAAAGATATTAAGGCATTTCAGACAGCTCCTGAGGAGCTTCTTGCTGGTCCTACAGATTCCGCAAGACAGTTGCGTTTGCAGTTCAAAGAGCAAGTGGCTAAACTAGAGGAGGTCAACAACGCCATTGCTTCAACAAATCTAGCCGCGGATCGGGATGAGTTCTTTGGACAAGTTCATGCATACCTGTTATTAGAGCCAAAGCTCAACGACCAATATGACTTCGAGTCAATAGTGACTACAACTCCTGCATTACAGCGTTCACTGGCAAAACCATACCGCAAAGCCTTTGAACTTCAGCACTACCACCTCAATTATATGAAGGCCACGGAAGGCGGCGCACGTGATTCATCTATCGAGAGTAGAATTCTTGACGAGTTGACTAATATTAACGACGATATTGAGGATTTTGTGCTGGTGGCATCCAGAGAGCGCCTATTGGCAGAACGGAAAAACGAGGAGCAAGAGTTGAAAAGGAGCCAAGACGGAAAGGTCAGCAAAGAGCAAAAGAAGAATCTCGACCAAAAGTACAAGTTGGCGGTGAAGAAAATTGAGGTCTCTTGCTTGGTATATGTTCCTAATGAAGGAGAGGATGATTATACTCTAGAGGAGGAGAACGACGATGATTCTGACACTGAATCACTCATGTCAGGCATTAACGATGAACCGCATATCGAGGACCCTGGAAATGGTGAGGGTGGCAAATCTGAGAAGCAACCGCTACCAAAAGAGATCTATGAGATTCGTTCCAGAATGGGTGGTCGCGATGGGCCCCTTTTCCTCCATATAGACGCTAAATTACATGGAGAAAGAAACAATGAAGCAGAGGAAAAGCTTAAGAGTTTAGCAAGCGAGGTGAACAAATTCTGCGAACTCAAGGGTATCAGCCAAGCAACCTATGCGTTGAACGACAGTCAAATTGATGCTTTCTGCGGCATGGTAGTCGAAGTCAATGCATCTTTAGTGTTGCTAAAGGCTAACCTTAGCGACACAAACGCCCAGATTCAGTACAAGCTTTTGAGAAGTCGTGCCGCTCTTTTCATACAACAGCATCAATGGCCAGAGGCGTTTCTGGATACATTTGTCCCAACTGAGGATGAAATTATACAAATGGTACAGGAAGAGCAAGAGGCAGTTCTGAAATCTCAGCAAGAGAAAGAGGCAGCTCTGAAATCTCAGCAAGAGAAAGATGCAGCTCTGAAAGCTCAGCAAGAGAAAGATGCAGCTCTGAAAGCTCAGGCAGCTCTAACTAGTGCAGAGGCACCTCCGCTTGAAGACACGGATGAACAGTGCATTATATCTGTTTCTATACCAGGAGTGGTAGTTGAGGAAGAAGATGGCATTTCGCGACAGAAGAGAGTCTCTGGCATTCGTAAGAGCGGACTAGGCAGACATGACCTGTTCCTCAAGAGTCATGGAACCAACCCAAATTTTAAAAATCGTTTTATTTTTGAGCTCGTTCCCGCTAAAATGTTCTGCGGCGTTCTCGAGGAGTACACGGAGATGCATGGGTACAACCCAATTGTCAGTGCAAGCCGCGATGACCTAAAGGGTCAATCTTGGAGAAAAGTATTGATTGGTGGCGTCGCATCTTCTCGGCGCAATCCTGAAAAAACGTACAAGATCCAGGCTACTACTTTAGTTAGGCTGAAATTTCCTACAACTGCTTTCATGTGGGTTGGTCGAGGTATCCTCACAAAACAATTCAGCGAATCCGTGGTCACGGCGGCGATCACTCGATATATGATGGAAGCTGGGCAGAAACCCCCAAAGGCACCTACAGAGCGGATTTTTAAGGAGTCTAAGGAAGAAATCGAAGCTTCTATGAGGAAACTTGAAGCTCAACTCCTTCTCGCAGAAGATTCCAAGCCAGAAGATTCCAAACCACGTCGCAAGAAGGCCACTAAGACCAAAACTGCTATCACGATAGAGGGGTCTGAAGAAGAAGAGGAAGCTAGAATGACTAGGACAAGGAAGTATAAAAAGAAAACACCACTGAAAAGCAAGCATCCAAAGAGCAAAACCTCTTATCCAGACACCGATGGCGAGGAAGGCGAGTCCGTAGCTGAAGAGTCTGAACGGAGTGAGAATGAAAGCGATTCCGGCTCAATGTAAGGCCTTCTATATAAGAAAAACAGGCAGCTAGGATACTAACTGTATTGACAGGGCCAGATTCATTGATGATGAACACATAAGCAACGAAGATCTCGAAAAGGCAATGGCTGAAATAAAGAAAATTATGGAGCAAAGAAAGAAATAGAAGAGAGGCAAAGCATAGGAGCAAGTATAGTATCACAGTTGCTATAGTTACAGTCATTACAGTAAACCAAACAGTTATTGCATTAAAAGAGTGTCAGTAGATATAAATAATAACAGTCATTACCGCAAATATCCTTAGTTTTCATCAATTGTCTCGAGAACCTTTGGCAGCCGTATCTTCCTGTAGTTCTTGGTCATTGGAGTAAGTGCGCGGCTCGTATTTGTCGATGGAAGATCCGTGTTGAGGTGTAAGTCGGATGGAAATCGTGAGTTTTGTTGGTGACTTGGGTCAATGCTCTCCACCGAGTGCGCTGTGTCATCGCCATTTGAGAACTTCAGCTCGATGAGCAGTAGTGCGTCAAAGAGGTATCCTTCCACCATATAGATCTCAACGGCTTCCTTTACTAATCTAAGGCTTAACAAAATTGCTACCGCCACATGTATTTCACCCCGCTGAAGCAGGACTTTGACCTTCTCAAGCTGGACATCTTTCGGCTGGTCAGAGTTCAGCAGACACCATACAGCAAGCGAGTCATCTCCAAGAGCGCTTATATCTATTTCCTCCCATTGGTCTATCCAACAACTAAGGATAAGCTGCTGAACAGATAACGGAGAATGCTGGTCTCGCTCGAGGCGTATGAAGGACAGGACATTATGATGTTCCTCGTTGAGACTTTGAATAAAGTTGCTGCAAGACCAATGTTGCTGGAACAGTTTTTTTCCATGGGGGAATAGGACGATTTCATCCAATCCACTGCGAGCACACGAATTGTTGTTGTGCCTTCCCATTGAAGACATGTTATACGAGATTAACAACAGTGTTAGGCGCACAATTGTTTGATATTTCTGGGGCTATAGAAATTGGATTTGAGAAGGTCGTAGCCTTACCTTAAGGACACGCCAAACAATGAGACGCTAATAATCCAAGCTTGGACCACGCCAAGAATCCAAGCTTGGGACACGCCAAGAATCCAAGCTTGGGACACGCCAAGAATCCAAGCTTACGGCACTCTCATATTAACATAATTCGATCTCCAGCGAGAACACAAACCTTCAATGCCACTAGAAATGTGTTCTGGCTTCCATTTGCTTACGAAGTTGCCATTTGAGCTACAGCATATGATATGGACATTTACCATCTCAAATCCACGGATGATTAGTGGCATCAACTGCTTTCAAGAGTGGTGGAACGGCAATATCGTCGCTTTCTTAGTGCCGGCAGCTTTACATGTATGTCGCTTTTCACGCTTTGTGGCAAGTAGCGCACTGAAACGCTCTTCTTTGCAAATCCCGGGTGTACCAGGGTGGCGCACAATCTACGTTAATCAAAGTTGCGACTCCTTCATCATCACAGAGAGGGAAATACAGAACATTTCAAACTTTATTGCTGATCCAGCTCTCATTACTCGACTCGCTTTCACAAGGAGTGTTCCACTAGGCAACGACACTTCGAGGCACGATTGTTTTAGACAACTCTCTGGTCTTCGCCAAGTCACTGTCATAGGCGAAGCAGAACTTTATTATGGAGAGAAGAATACAAAACCAGGGGAGGAGGCAGAGACAGTTAGAAGCCAGATCACGTAAGAAGATATTCTCTCTTTCACCACCAATACTAACCTAAGTAGATCAAAGAAATATCCAACTTAGTTCAAGTACACTGCAACCCATAACATCTGACGAAAACGAAAAGGAGCGCAAGGAGAGAGCGAAACGCCGCGTAAAACTACGCAAAACAACTACTACTTTAATGAATAAGATAGGTCGACTTAGCGACGCAACAGGCCTTTGGGCGGTGTTTGCCTCATACGACCCAGAACGAAAGGAGCATAGTGCCATAATCTGCAATCCACCACACACTAAGGGCCCCTCGAGAGAGTGTTGTGTACAGGATGTAATACATGAGGTTTCTAGTTGGCCGGGTGGGGTTGGCCTTCAACCTGAGGCTGATCTAAAAGGCGATGAGCTAGAGGGCGAAGACCTGTACAGCGCTACTCCTCTTCCTCTGCTAAGTTCGGTACAACCTCATGCAACAAATTGCGATCAAACGCAGGAAGCATCTATGCGATCAGCGATAACACAGCTACAACCGGAGCTCAGCAAAGTTGAGCAGGCAGTAGAGCTCGTCCTTGAGATGTTTGCTGAAACACTCCCAGTTACAGAACTAGTAGCTGCTGTCAATATAGTGCGCAACGAGAAGGAGGCGTTGATTTTCTTAATAATTAGACAAGCAAAAGTGAAGGAGGCATGGCTATTTAACGAGATTAGAAGAGTAAGCAGCTTACCATAATCACGAGTACCTCATCTAAAGAAAGACGTATCTGTATAGCCGCATTTTGTTTCAAAATCCCCTCCTCCTCTAATTACCTCTAACGTCCCTCCCTATATAGAGGAAAACCCACCGTGCAGGAAAAAATGATGGGTACGTTGGCTTCAATTATCTCAAAATCTGTAAACGCTTTGATATCTCCTATATTTTTGCATAAGTCGTGTTCCGTGGCTACAACTGAACACTCTGAACTCCTCCTATTAGAAAATCACATTGACGTTGTCGCCCTCCAGCCTGATTTGCAGAGAGTCTCCATTCGTGGCGCAACAGCGTTCCGTCATCATAGCTCCACCATCGAGCTCTTATTACTCCTAATATTTATAAGAGGGTCTTGTCTAGGCTTTAATGCCCTATTATGAAGCGGGAGATCGTCATCAGCCTTGTGGTGGGAGTGCGGTGCAAGTTTATACATGGTCGGCGCGCAGATAAATACCTCAATTCAACGCTACTAACGATTTTCGATTAGTGTAAACTGACTCATATTTAGGATGTGTAATTTAGATTAGTCATATTTGGCAAGGTAGTTGTGGCTGATGGGGTGTGGCTGACGCGAGGCTAAGTGCAACCTTGGACAAACTGCCCAGATTGATTTGTCATCCGTTTTTAATGCCTTATCATGTGATACTACACACTTTCTGCCTGAGGATGGCATATGGACAAATGTCCATATGCCAACATGGTTCCAATTCGTACATCGTATAAAATTCAGCTAATAGTCCAGTATTATATGCAGTTTTATACGCAGCCTTTCTATTAAGATGGCTTGGCTAATAGAGAAAGTATGCTGCGGGCCAGCAAGATGATGCTCAGGTTGGGTTGCGGCATTCGCAACCAACCGGGTATTGTCATTGTTGACAAGCGCCACGAGGCTCGCGCATTTCAACCTTACGATCCCTTCAACAGCAACCTTCTGTTATACCAGTTAGGTTACACTTATAATACTGGTCTATAGGCAATTCATCTCCCATGGCTGATCCTCTCACAATAGTCGGCATTGTCGCCAACATCGTCCAGCTCGTCGACTTCAGCACGAAAGTCTTAAAGCGTCTCGAGGACTTCCAATCCAACCTTGGGGAGATCCCAAAGGCCTTTCGACACATCAGCGCCGAGTTGCCAGTGCTGCAAGATGCGCTCAAACAAACCAAGGACAAAATCGACCATGGTACTATCGAAGGCTCAACTAAGGCTGCACTGTTGCCAGCCGTTCAAGGCTGCAAGATTCAAATTGAAGCTCTCGATGGTCTCCTTGCCAAAACCTTACCAGTGGCAGGTGACTCTCGCTTCAAGAAGACTACAAAAGCGCTATGGAGCATAACTCAGGACAGTAAAGCTGAAGGCATTAAGAAGACTCTCCGTGGTTATATCGCAACCCTTACATTCTACCATGCCGCTGCGTCTTCGACGTTGCAGCCAATGAAAGGTGTGCATCCACAGGATAAATCAAGGGTTATAGCTAACGGGTACTCATAGATACAAAACTTGTTGAGATTCGTCGGTGGCTGTCTCCACCCGATCCGTCGATCAATTACCAGAAAGCAATCAAACTCCGTCAGCCTAACACTTGTCTTTGGCTTTTAGAGAGTGAAGTATACTCTAAGTGGAAGAGAAATGCACCATGCTTTGTCTGGCTGTGTGGCATCCCCGGCTGCGGCAAAACTGTTCTTAGCTCGACGGTCACTCAGGACATTATCCTTCACTGTGCCAGCGATCCTGGTAAAGTAGCTGCGTACTTCTACTTCGACTTCACAGATGCAGATAAGCAGAAACCCGAGCTTATGGTACGGTCGCTGATCTCTCAACTCTCAGAACAATGCATCAAAATGCCGCTAACCCTCGAGGCACTATACTCATCCTCAGATAAGGGAAATCGACAACCTTCTCTTGATGCACTGATGAATGTTCTACAGCATATGCTTCAAGAATTTCCACAGCCATACCTGATTCTAGACGCCCTAGATGAGTGCGCGGATCGAGCTGTGCTGATGACAATTCTCGAGCAGATCGCCGGGTGGCAGCTCGAGGAAATGCGCGTCCTGGTGACAAGCCGGAGAGAACGTGACATCGAGAGCTCACTTGAGGACATCATAAATAGAGAGTGTATCGTCTGCCTCCAACAAAATGTAGTAGACAAGGACATTCAAGCTTATGTTCGCCAGAGGTTGTCTGACGACAAGGGACTAAAGAAATGGCAAAAAGATGGTGAGATCAGGCAGGAGATTGAGGCTATCATAATGGAAGGCTCCCACGGAATGTAGGCATCCCGTCTCTTCTACAAATATGTTATATTGACACCTAGAAGGTTCCGATGGGCTGTCTGCCAGCTGGACACATTAGGGAGGTGCCGCACTCGGTTAGCGCTTCAAAAAGCTCTGAAAGCGCTGCCAACAACACTAGATGAGACGTACGAAAGAATCTTGTGTACAATCAGCGACGAGGATTCAGAGTATGCGATACGCATCCTTCGGTGGTTAGCCTTCTCATCCAGGCCACGGTCAGTGGAAGAGCTCGCTAAGGTGGTTGCTATCAACGTGGAGCGAGAGATCGCTTATGATCAGGATGAGGTCCTTGAAGATCCGATGGAAGTTCTGGATATTTGCATGAGTCTTATCTCAGTGGTCATGACAGGAGGGTCTTCCTCAAGTGAACCGAATCGCAGCTTAAGTACAACATCACGGACTGTTACATTGGCCCATTACTCCATTAAAGAATACCTCGTCTCCTCTCGCATCTGTCAAGGTCGTGCCGCGCGGTATAGCATGCAACCAGCTGCCTGTCATATTTATATTGCAAAGGGATCCATTAGTTATCTTCTACAATTTGAAAAGGGGTTGTTTGATCGTTTCGAATCTGCTAGATCTCTCCAACAGGTCTATACACTAGCTCACTACTCAGCTGAGCACTGGATCAGCCATATGCGTAACGGAGACGAGGACGATAATCGCCTGAATTATTTAGCTACAAAGTTTCTCTCCACAGCAGACGGTGCTTACCTAAATTGGCTTCGTCTATACGACCCAGACAAGCCATGGAATACGCCTAACTTTAGAAAAGAACTAGACTCATGTCCTAATCCACTGTACTATATATCACTCAGTGGTCTAGCGAACACGGTTAGCAAATTAGTTGAGCAAGGCGCCAACGTCAATGCTCAAGGCGGACACCTAGGCAACGCGCTCCAAGCGGCATCATATGGAGGCCACGACAAGATCGTCAACATGCTGCTGAGCAAGGGCGCCAACATCAACACCCAAGGTGGACACTACGGTAACGCGCTCTACGCAGCATCACATGGAGGCCATGACAAGATCGTCAACATGCTGCTAAGCGAGGGCGCCGACGTTAACGCCCAAGGTGGACGCTTTGGTAACGCGCTCTGCATAGCCTCATCTAGAGGCTATGATCAGATCGTCGACGTGCTGCTACGCAAGGGCGCTGACGTCAATGCGCAAGGATTCTATGGCTACAGCAACGCGCTCCAGGCGGCGTCAGGAGAAGGCCATGTTAAAATCGTGGAGGTGCTGCTACGCAAGGGCGCCGATGTCAACGCTCAAATGGGATCCTGGGGCTACGGCAACGCGCTACAGGCGGCATCAGTCGGTGGCCATGACAAAATAGTGGAGGTGCTTATGAGAAAGGGCGCTGACGTCAATGCGCAAGGAGGATTATATGGCAATGCACTCCAGGCGGCATCAGACGGAGGGTACAGCAAGATCGTAGAGCTGCTGCTAACTAATGGTGCCGATGTTAACGCACAAGGAGGAGAATACGGCAACGCGCTCCAGGCGGCATCAGCGAGAGGTTACGACAAGATCGTTGAAGTGCTGCTAAGCAAGGGAGCTGTGCGAGATTTATAAAGTTCATTCCACCCAGTACCCTACCCACACCTCTCTACCTCTGTGTCAGTGTTTCTTAATTTATATTGATAGAATATGGTTATACATAGAAATACAATCTGCTTTGCAATACAATCTGCTTAGATCATCTGTGCCACTGGTGCTATCCATGGCTCTGGTGCTTCAATCACCCACGCCAATGGCGCGGTCGCTCATACCTTACTTATAGTGATATTAAACATGGGGATAGGAACGATTGAGTGGTCGCTCAGTACAGAGCCAAGGAGACACGTGGTTTCTCATAGAAAGTTTGTAAGAACGCCAAGGATGGTGCGGTTCAGCGTCGCGTCAGCCACGGGTCCTGACAGGCATAAGCGAAATTGGAAACGGTGGGGGTCTGTTTTTACGCTCGAGGTATTGATTTCTGTGGCGGCCATGGATCAATTGCGCGCCACAGCCGCCATAAGGCCGATGACGATCTCCCACGTAACGGTGTGAGTCATTTCGAGTTCATATGAGACACCTTTGTGTGTACAGGGTTGTAAGAGCTCCATGGTAGAGCTGTGGTGGAGGATCTCCGTTGCGCTATAAAATGAGACTCTCTACAAATCAGGCTAGAGGGCGACAACGCCAACGTGATATTTTAGTAGGAGGAGTTTGGAGTGTTCAGTACTGGCCACTGAACACAATTGATGCAAAATTATAGGGAATACCGATACGTGTACAGATTTTGAGATGCTTTTAGTCAAAGTACCTATCATTTTTTCCTGCACAGTGGGTTTTCCTCCATGTAGGGAGGGACGTTAAACCCCCTTTTTTTAAACAGCTTTTAGGCCTTGGCCGTCGTCTGATGATCCGCAGGAGTGGCAAGACGCGAAGTGAGTCCGTATTCCTACTGCTGAGTAGGTCCTCTGAGGGCCCAGGTAGATTAGATCAATGTGTAGACGACAACAATAGCTTCTACTTCACGGTGCTATTACAGTGTCATAGGGAAGCAGAAGGAGTCCAGGGCCTGTTGTAGTACAATTTTTCTTTGTAGCTTGGCTCCGAAATATATCCTTATAATTTCTTATTGTTATTTAGCTGCAATGCAATACTATGACGATCTTAGGGTTCATATTGAAAACTCTATCTTCAGTGCCTGATCATACTACTTTTGCAAAACTTAAAAGAGCATCATTATCTGACGGCTAGTATGTAAATGAAACCTCCTTTAGGCCTTCTGCTGGAGTATTGTGAGGCCAGTCGATGTATTGAGCTATACCAGACGTATCATTGGCATCCTCTATAAATGAAGGCTCAAACCATTGGCAGGCATTCCATGAGAAAAATGGTGGATACTTGTCATCTAGGTCCACTATCGCATTTGCCCCGACCCAGAAGTCCCCAGGAAGGTTCCAACTATGGGCAGGCATTTCAGGACCACACGGTGAATATGTCTCATCCAAGTAGGGAATCTCAGGGTCGAGTATAAAATGGTCCTTGACTTCCAGGCTAGTTTGTTTCATTATCTTTTCCCATGTGTCGTCTTCTGGCGAGGCAAACCCAGAATCCTCGCTCCATTCGAAGTCAAACTCTTCCTTCTGGTCTTGGTCTGTGTCGAGGTCAAACAAAGGCCCCTCAGGGTCGAGTTTAAAATCGTCATTAAATTCCGAGGTAGTTTCTTTCATTATCTTTTCCCATGTGTAGTCTGCTGGCGAGGCAAACCCAGAAACCCCCCTCCATTCTAAGTCAAACTCTTCCTTCTGGTCTTGGTCTCTGTTTAGGTCAAACAAGGGGCCCTCAGGGTCGAGTTTAACATCGTCATTAAATTCCGGGGTACTTTCTTTCATTATCTTTTCCCATGTGTTGTCTGCTGATGAGGCAAGCCCAGAAACCTCGCTCCATTCGAGGTCAAACTCTTCCTTCTGGTCCTGGCCTGTGTCGCCTTTTGACCCGACTCTTGTAGCACCGCCACGACCACCTACCATCACACCACGCGTTGCGGCATAACCTTTTTCTGGGAGGCCATGACAATCGTAAAAATGAACCTTCAGGTCTTTCAATCTTGGATGCGAGGGTCTTCCACGGCACAGTGGGTGGGGGCAGCAGACGTCAACGTCTTCTTTCATCTTTCGGTAGTGAGAATTTTGCAAGTGAACGTTAAATCGCCCCCTATCTGTAAACTGCCGTACGCGGTCACTAGCTGACAATTTCTGACTGCCGAGGCAGAAAGGACAAGTGATGCCTGCTACGACTGTCCCGTGGCGGCGGTCGAGGTCGCAGCTAGCCTGAGGACTAATTAGATGCTCCTTGCAGTGGTCTTCCCATGCGAATTCACACGTAAACCAGCCAAGAGATGGATGTTGTAAGCAGAACTGCGGCCGGAATGGAGACTGGCGTGTTGTTATAGAGTGAAAGGCAAGCAAGTGTCTTCGTAGCTCAAATCGTGATGACAGCTTTTGGCCGCATCCATTCCACCGACATCTCAAGTCTGAAGTCTCAAGATGCCCGTGAAAATGCGCCCAGTATTGTTTCGGGCTCATAGATGAGTTATGATTGACCTTCCTAGCTTTCGAGCTCCGGCAGTTGTCCCAGAGGCATCTCGTGGCAACGCACTCAGAATGCTGAATCTCGGACGTCGCTAGAAGTTTTTTTTTGTGGCATTGATGTATATGTAGGGCTCTCTCCTGTTGAGGAAGGCTGCATTTGTTAGTATAAAACTATAAGATATCGTGTTGATTAAATTACCTTTCCATCGCGAAACTACAGATGTTGCACTTCCCGTCCATGGGTATCTCGTCCGGATAATATAGAACATACGGTTCGGGAGCCGACAAAGCCTGGAGTGCTTCAAGGACACTGGTATCCGGAAGCCCCTTGCTCTCAATCTCAGTGCGGAAGAATGCCTCTGCAATATGCTCTCTTGCGGTGAAGTATCCGGCAGCAATACCTCTGCTAGAGTGATGTTGATCGGAAAAGCTGTCAGAAATAGAGGTCTCTTCATCACTTCCCTCCATGGCTCGAATCTGGCGTCGGACTTCTCTTGGTCCAACTTCTTCAAAAAACTCTGATCTATACTTCTTATAGGCACTATCATAAGCTCGTCTGTAGTAGTTCTTACGTTTGCTTATAGCACTTGCCAATCTCTTTCGTAGCTGTGGTCCCACGCATATTTTGTTTGCTTTGGCTTGAGCAACCTCATCCAAGACATCTGACTCGATTGTTCCCAGGCGTTTGTATTTTGGGTCGTTGAGGATCTTTTGGTTCTCCAAATGTGGAAGGCTAGCTGGGGCATTCGACCGTTTGTAGAAATTCATGCCCTGCATTTTTTCTAGACGCTCTGTGTCTTGCGCTGCTTGAAGGAAGAGGTTCTGCGAATCCACCTTAACCTCATTTGAGGCATAATATTCAGCGGATGTTTTAGTGGTGTGATTTAACAACTTCGTGTATTGCTCAGCCGTGATTTTACCAGCTATGGCGTTGGCCGTACCACGGCGAAAGTTATATGGCCGAAGGACAGCTTGAAGACCAAGACGCTGGCCTAGCTGATTTGCTTGGTTTCGAAGGACATCGTATGTCACGGCTTTGTTTGGGCTTATTGCGCCTTCTGAGTACACCCGGCAAACTGGGACTTCGAGCATGCTCTTTTTGATCGTGAGTGGCAAATGGCTATGCTCGTCAAGTTTTAGGTGGCCAATCTGGCTTGGATGTAGGTTCTCAAAGGCCTGGTCTGCAAAAGCAAACCCAAGGAACATAGTGATAGGGCATTGCCCTCGACACTTGCGGTCCTCGTGGAGGGTCACAACAGTAGCTCTACTCTGTGTTAACTGATGGCGTGGAACAAGGGCAAACAGAGTACCAACCTCGCAAAGTTTCTCCGACCCTTCGCAAGCCGGAGCGTGACCTTTAAGACAAGTTCTGGCCCGTCAAGCGCAGGAATTAAGAGCAACTTAAAATCCTATGATGACATTTTAGCTTAATTTCATATCTTAGAGATGTTCCTACCTTGTATTTTAAGGAGTCATTCGATTTAGCATAAGCCGAAGAGACTACTATAGTGCCTGGGCGAGCTCCAGTATATGCCATGATCTGTATCAAGAATGCAATCTGAGGTCGGTAACGAGGATGCTGGAAGTCGTACGAATCGTGAGTCCACAAGTACTGCAGGAGTTGAAAAAAATCAACCGAATCAACGAGGTCTTTCTCTCTAAGGACGTCTTCAACGCTATGTGTGTTGACAAGCTCTGTTTCGATGTACTAATGATTGTTAGCGTTGAAATATACACAGAATGCAAAGCTTACCCCGCAGACATGCTCGTTGAGCGCTTTCGGTATCCTTGTTCCTGTCTCTTGATAGATCATGGCGCACAAGTCTCGCAACCGATTTTTCATCGAGACTTGTGTAGGCTTGCTTCTCAATGTGCCATTGCTGGTTTCAGCATACCAGGCTATGAAATTCTTTAGGCGCCCAGGAGTTGGACAAGAAGACCCCCTTGCGAGACATTCCTCCCCGTCTAGGCCAATGTCCATATGGTACCTGTTAGGTTAAAACATGATACTTATCATGGACGGATCTACTTACTCGCGCCAGCGTTTCTTCAAGTGGCCATAGGATTTAATTGTAGGCTGTGTAAGCTGTTTGCGGTGAGTTTGACCATCGAGCCTCTGCTCCCTGGCTAGAAGTTGGTTCTGCGACGACCTGTCGACCACAGAATGATCTAGCCTGTGCTCTTCAGCGCTTTGCAACTGTGTCTGAAATGTAAACATGATGACTTGGGCTGTTTTAGAAAAAATGGAATAAATTAAATCTCAGAATAGAGAGGTGTTGGAGGTGAGTGGTCAATGAACCAAAGTCGGGAGGTTTTGGGTGAGTAGTCGATCAACCTCTGGACAATCAACCTCTGGACAGCCGATTTACCGTTTCCGGGATTTGGAAAGCCGACTTCCAACATTGGAAAACAGAGAACTTTATACGATAATTGTAATACTTACTACAGTATTTGTCTGCCTCGCAAAGCGCTCGCTCGTGCATCTTCCCGTTTTGCGATGGCCGTGTACGGTTGGCTGTTTCGTGTGGTGGTGTTGTCAGATAAAAGCAGCATTGGCTTTAGAACCGTTCTCGCGATACAGCAATTGGTTATCAAGTTCCCATCAACAGAAATCTCAAAGTCGTTGCATTCAGCGATCATCTCCGACAGAGATGCCCAATTCTCTTGAGTCTATGGTCGTATGTGACTGTTCTTCGATGAGGGTGGGTTATATAGGTGGTGTGTTGGAGACGGGAGAGGATGGCTAAAGGGGGGGTTGATATCATATCTCCCTACCTACCTACTACGGTCATTTGTGCATACAAACTGTTTACCAATGATAGATAGCAGTGGAAAGAACAGCAGATTCATTAACGAATCCTAATTGCATCTTTCACTCTCTAAGAAATCTCGTAGTCCCGCCTCCCTTCCCCCTCACCTTTCCGACCAAGCTACACCAACCTCGATCCTGAATCACTATACGCCACAGTACCCGTCACATTACTATCCTTCATCAACCACAAATATGCTTCTGCGATATCCTCCGCTATATCCTGTCAGCCCAGCTCTCAGTCTTCCTAGGGCTCACAAGAGATATCACGAAAAAGAGAACTTACGCATCCCAATCTTCCCCGTAGGAACCTTTGCACTAATACTCTTAAAGATCTTCTCCTTCCGCTCCTCACCCATGTGGTCCCAGAGCTCTGTATCGATTGCACCAGGTGATACGAGATTGACTCTGATCGGCTTCAGATCCAATGCTAGGTTCCTCGTCATGCCATGCAATCCTGCTGAGTAGGACGCTACTACACTCCACTGTATAAAAATCAGTATCTCCCTCCACCCACCTCTACTTAACCGTCCCCTTGTAGTACGGGCAAAAGAGGTATAAAGACTTACATTCGGCACCGGACGATCCGCAACCCCTCCCGTCGTCAACACAATACTACTCTGTGCCCCCCCCCTCAAATACCTCCTCCCAACCTTCGCAACCAACAACGGCGCAAATAACCGAATCTGTCCCGCTCTCTGGATAGATTCCAGCGTGCTCTCCGCCAGGGGGGCAGTAGCGAGTCGATCACCGGCTGTGAAGACTATATGGTCTACCATTCCTGTTTTCTCGAAGAGGGATTCGAGGTCCTGCTCTAGCGTGGGCTGGGAGAGGTCGCAGGGGAAGCCGCAGATGGAGGAGCTGGATGAGGGGTAAGAGGCAACGAGGGAGGAGATGGCGGTGGTGATGCGGGAGGGGGAGCTGGAGGAGATGGTGATGGTGGCGGAGGATTCGAGGAGGGCTTCTGCTACGGCGTAGCCGATGCCTTTTCCACGTCGATTAGCTTCATGTCTTTGGATTAGATGTGGGAAAAGTAGGGGATTACCTGATGTTCCGCCAATAATTAGGACGTGTTTGCCAGCGAGCTTGTTGTATTTCTGTTGTTGTGCCATTTCGGATGTAAAGATTAAATGTTTCTGAATAGAAAGGGAGGGACGAGTTTAACAGAAGAGACTCCTTGGAGTCGATATACGACTTCATAGACAAAATACAAGTAGAAATAGAAACAAGCTTTCCATTGTAGCGAAGTAATCGTGTGCCCCCCACCTGCTGTTGGGCCCGTTTGAAGTGTATCACATTGAAGCCTTCGCTTAACCTGCTTTCACTTATGCAGGTGCAGGGGATGATGTGAGAATTTACCCAGCAAGGTGCTGCGTAAGTTGCCATATAGGTCGGTCAGTATAGCAGGCAGCAGCCTTCGTGGGATCAAAGACCAGGGCAGAGGACAGGGGACTAGGGGCTAGGACTAGGCTGCTGTCGAAGGAACATAAAATTGAGTTCTGAAGCATGGCGAATATGAGTCCTTGTCAGATGCGAGGATGACCTCATTAATAGATAGGTTCTTGCGTGATGTTAGTCCTCTACCCTGGTAAGAGGTTACGATTTTTATTATTTCATTAGTTCCCCGCTACATCATTCACTATAAATACCACGCATATCTCCACCCCGATTCTAAACAACTGATAAAGCCATCGACATGTCTGAAGCACCCGAAGACATCGTCAAACACGCCTATGACCACATCGCACAATGGTATCTGGAATGGGTCTCAAGCGATAAATCACCTCGCGAAAGATACATAAAAAGTCTTCTTGACAAACTGCCGCTTTCCCCATGCATCCTAGAGCTCGGCTGCGGTCCCGGCGTGCCTGTCCTGAACATGCTACTTGACCACGGAGCTCAGGTAACAGCAAACGACATCTCTGCCAGGCAGATTGAAATGGCTACAGCTCGTTGCCCCGGTGCAAAGTTCCTGGCTAGCAATATGGCCACGCTCGCATTTGAAGCTGAGAGCTTTCACGGCACAGTATGCTTCTATACTCTGTTTCACCTCCCTCGCTCTCAGTTGAGAGATATGTTTGCCAAGATATATGGGTGGATGAAGCCTGGCGGTCTTTTCGTTTTCAACCTTGCGGTTATTGATGAGGAGGAGATTCATGGGGAGATGATGGGGTATGGGATGTTTTGGAGCAGTTATGGGGTGCATGAGAATTGCAGCATATTGGAACAGGTAGGCTTTGAGTTGTTAGAGGTTGAGAAGGTGAAGGCGGGTGATGGAAATTTGGAGGAGGACGAACCAGATTATGAATCTGAGTATCTTTGGGTAATGGCACAAAAGCCGGAGGCTGGCAAAGGAAATAGATTAGAAGTCTAAAGTCAAAAATGAGAATTCGTTCCAACTTAGAATCCCATAGTTGATTTTCAAGACGGAAATCGTCATGCACTACCCTAAGGGGGCGGATTTTCTTCTTGGGACCTCATGACGCAGCCATAGGCACCGATATAGTGTACAGCATTGCCCGAATAATCACGCCCGTAGTCAATTCCTTCGTATTGACCAACTGAAAGCCGATCTTCTCATACAACCCCGCGCCTTTGGAACCGGCTTCCAACCCAACACACACATGCTCCCGCTGCGCCTGCTGCAGCCCCCATTCAACAAGTTGCCGGCCAATACCGCGGCGCTGATGAGCCGGGTCGACAGCCAACTGCCCTAGGTACCATAACTCGGGGAAGGCAGGGAAGGGGAAGGTGGCAACCGCTGTGGTCTTCCTGTAGTGCTGAAGACTTGATGAATCCACACTGCGGTCCGGGGATACCAGGGAGAGATATCGGTCCTCTATATCTAGTAGCGTGCGCTCCAGAGCTACATATGCTAGTGTTAGCCAGGCGCTGCCCACGATGATCGTAGGTGATATTAAAAAGGGGTATCACTACCATGCCACCAGCCATTATTCTTGCGCTGCCATTGTTCCGCATCTGCCCCAGCCCCGAGTCTCTCCCACACACTATACCCACGGATCTTCTCGCCGTCTCCAGAGTGCTCCACCGCCACAACCATTACATAACCGACGGTTACGAAGCGTTTTTTGAGCCGGCGGAGAAACGCATTGCGGAAATCCGCATAGTGCTCGTAGCGCCCAGGACACAGCCACGTATAAAGTTCATCCTCCAGCATGGCCTGTGCGATGAGCCCGGCGATGTCAGGCAGATCCTGGGCCCGCGCGGGGCGCAGACGAACCCCTGAATCCATGAGATACGGGTAGCGTTTTTGTCCTGAGTGTACGGATGCGCCGCATTGCTCTAACTCTCGCCCGAAGCATCGTGCTCATTGGTCATCTTTTTTTGATCTCACGTGCCGCATTATCACGTGCGTCCAGCGCCATGAAAGGGGCCCTTTCCATTTCTCTAAAATGTTCATCATTTTAGCAGATAAAAAAGAGGTACAGAAGCTTAGTTAATCATTTTTCTTAAGTTCATAGCTTCCTCGGATTTAATATTTATTCAATGCATTCCCCTTGTTTACATCCATTTATCAGTACCCGTTTGTGAGACTGCAGTCCCTGCTTTTCCATCCTCCAACTTTGATTTTTCTACTATAGCTAGGACCCTCTTAGCAGCATCCTCTGCTGAGGCTGGACCTTTGAAATGCGGCGAGTAGGCAATAGTCTTCGCTCCCACAACTTGTAGTCTCTTCAAGTCCTCTTCATCAACTGAGCGAACATTAGTTTGCAGCCACTCCAGTGATAGGCTCATGCACAAGAGAAGAACTCACGGTTGCTAGCATTTAATGCATCTGTGTTAACTGATCCTGGGCAGATACCCAGGAAAAGGATGCCCTCCTGCTTATAAATTGCGCTGTACTTAGCTAATGCCATGTTTACGCCAGCCTTGCTTATAGCATAAGAAGGGGCGATGTCTAGCTCCAGCTCATTTACAAAGCCAATATCACCCATGCCGCTTGTAATGGCGATTACTTTTTTGATTTGCCCTTTACGGACTCCGCCAATGAAAGCGTTAACCGTGTTGACGAGGCCAACGACGTTAATAGAGAACGAGTCCATTAGGTCCTTGTGTAGCACTTCTGGACTCTCAGTGCTGCGCGGAAGAATTTAGTAATAGAACAAAGTTTCAAATGATAACGGGAGATCAAACAAATCTGAAAGATTGCGCAACGACGTTACGCCGGACACAAAAGCGGCATTGGCAATTAGATAGTCAATGCCTCCTACTGTTGCCTGGATGTCTGCCGCAGCAGTCTTAAGAGCAGGTAAGTCAGTGATATCCGCCTTGTAGACTTTCACATTTTTGATGCCATCCTCTTTTAACTTCTTCTCTGTCGCAACAATATCTCGTACAATCCCCACGACAGTATTAGCTGGATCCGAGGCGAGCTGCTTAACAAAGGCATACTGTGTAATGTCAGTATTATCTTAGATAGGGTACAGTGGAATATACTCCAAGGCCTTTAGAAGCTCCTGTCACTACGTATGACGGCATTATTAAAATGTCCTTGATGAATTGGGGTTGGGAATCCTTCTCAGTCTGTCAAGAATCCCTGTTCGCCGTTGTACGCCCCTGGGACGATTGAATGGCGAAAGAAAATACCAGGGAACAATTCATTTTATCAGCTCTTTTATAACAATACAGAGACCAGGCCTAACATCAAGCTAAGTAAGCTTGATGTATAAGGCGTAAGGGAGCGCAGAGTATCACATCAATTGGTTTCGGAGTCCCGGTTCGTTTATTAATCATTTGAGTTCGGAGTTCCAGTTCAAATTATGTTCGCCTTGACGGCGAACGAGCCTTCATAACACTTGCCATCTCACGATTTGAAATTTCTTAAGGATTTAAGTAAAACAGTGGGAATTAACACCCTATATCATTGTAACCAGTTCTCAATTTCGTTGGTGGGCCAATTTTGCTCGCGCACCAGAATCGCCCTGATTACACGAAACCATCCTCACGAAAACACGTATTGCAACCATGACATTCTCTCATATCAGCCTGCCCGTGGGAAGCCACTACGTCGCCATGCGAAACTTCTACACTGCCATCCTCAAGCCGCTCGGATACGAGATCAAGCTAGGCAACGGCGAGGGTCAAGAATTCTGCGGTCTGGGGACCAACGCCTCCGGCCCTATCTTCTGGCTTGGCCTCGGCGCCAACAACAAGACGCTGTCTAAGTATGACGGCAACCTAGAGAACCGCATCGCTCCAATTCATGTGGCATTTAACGCGACGAGCCCCAAAGAAGTCGATGAGTGGTACGAGATCGCTATGTGAGTTCTCTTTATATGTTGAGTGGTGATGGCTGGTTGCTGATTGCTGAACTAGCAAATCAGGGGGGATTAATAACGGTGAACCTGGAAAGCGCCAGTACTCGAGGGCTTTCTACGCAGCTTTTGTTCTAGATCCTCTAGGGAACAACATTGAGGTGCTCCATATGTTGAAAGAGTAACAGTGGCTGGACCTTGTCCCTTCTCGGTGGTATATAATCACAATATTTCATCAACCAACCCCGCCCAGATTCCCCTCCAAACACCCACGCTACATCCACTCCCACCGACCAAGTATCTCCAGACCTACCTACCTACATACCTACCACGACGTTTACCTCTGTGGTATTCCCATGGTACTGAACCAGCGTGATAAATCATAGGTGATGGAGACCCTTTGAAGCTGTCATCATAAAGCCCCCACGAAAAAGCCGAATAGCTTTTGAGGAAAATCTACTACTACTACTGTACTATTACTCGAGATGTTACAAAGGTCCACCCAAATGATATTAACTATGCTTGCTACGCTGTACAGTACACACATAAAATTTCCCCACTTTCTCTCTTGCCCTTCATCGTCTGCAGTATCTTCATTCCAGTCATCTCATCATCGATTAATCAAACGCTATAATGCTTCCCTCCCTCCCCAGCTCCGCAAAACCGTAGATAAAAAATCTCAAAACATAACTCGTTAGTCTCGTCTGTCGCCCATCTGTTGTATACGCGGTTATTATTGTGGTACAGTAGAGTACATCCATTTATCCATCACTCGTAAACTCCCATGCCCCGTACCCTTCTTGTCTATGCCCAGGGACTCCATTTGTGAACCTGTTGGGACTAGAACACGTCCGGGCCCCACTCAAAGCTCTCCATCGACGTCGAAGTTGTGATCTTCTTAGTATTCCCCTCTGGAAGATTCTCTTTCGCCTTCGTCTCCTTGTCAACCCGCGAGACATCAATGCTCTTCACCCTCACCCTCCCCGCCTTCTTCAACTTCCCCGTCGGCTGAACTGCCACTACCGTCTCATCCTCTCCAGCAGCATTCTCGTTACAATCCCCAAACGAAGGAGGGGTCCCCTTGCGGCTTCCCTTTCTCGGAATCCGACTACCCACCGCCGCCTCCAACGGAACACGCTTCTTAACAATCAACTTTGGATTCCCCTGCTGCTTCCCCCCCAGCTGCACCATCACAGCCTTCTTCTCGGGGTCCACGTTCTCGGGGCTGCCGGAGGAGGAGGAGGGGAGGAGGAGCTCAGGGCTGGGTTTCTCGCGCGCGTTGCGGGCTTTTTTGGCGGGGTTGGTTGGGGGGTTCGAGGTACCGTCTTGGCTGTCCTTCGGGAGCTGGGAAGGTTCGTCGTCGTCGTTGGTGGCGGTGGAGGTTTTGGTTATGTTCTTCCTCTTCTTGGAGGGGGTGCCTTGGTCGGCTTCTTGGGAGCATGCTACGGCAGCAGCAGCAGCAGCAGCAGCAGCCGCAGTGCCGTATGACTCCTTGTTGGAATGTTCACGGACCGAAGAAGTGAAGCTGGAGATACTGGGACGGCCTGGGGTTTCGCCCACAAGGTTTTGTGTAGAGGCCAGACTGACCTTATCGTCCGTGGTTAAAGCTGCGCCGATATAGGCTGGCAAGGACTCCTCACTAGCGTAGTCGTTTTGCTGGGTGTAGCCGCTCAACAGCCTCTCCGAGGGAAGAGACGACAGAGCCCCGGGGACAAATCGAGATTTCCCTCCCTGCGCTGGTGGCGGTTGGCTGACGTTGGCTGGTGGCATGCCTGCGATGCCTAGTGATTTAACCAGTTCGAGGCGCGCAGCTTCCAGCTTGGACTCGAGGTTGCTAACGCGCTTGACGAGCCTTTGCTGGACGCGTAGGTCTTTGCGGGATGGAACGTGCTTCAGGTATGGTCCTGTAATAGCCCCGTAGGTGAAAGAAGATTTACTCTCGTTGCTGTGCAGGAGCTGGTGGGATGGCACGGAGTACAGGTCCGCAGGAGTAGAGAGTTTGCTTTGATTTTGTTGAGCGGAATCGTATTCGTCGCCTAGACCTTCCACGGACGATGGGGTCCCGAATACCCTGCCATAGCGCTTCTGGGAGGGTGGTTTCTGCGAGGCGTCAATTCCGGAGGCGTTCATCTCATTCGGGTTGGCAGGCGAATCATATGTTGGGGCGTTGGTCCAGATGCCAGAACCACCGGCCGGGCCAAATCGACGACCTGGAGTGGGCGCAATATTTTTGACGTCTCTGTACGCCTTCTCCAGCTTGGCCTGAGCTTCGGCATTGGCCTTGTCGTCGGGGGCCTGGGAATCCTGTGATTTTGACCATATCTTCCAGTTTGACGGATTGAAAGAGGCTGCCAGAGACTTTCCGAAACGGAATATGGTAGATTGGCGGCCAGTTTCAGTCTTGGCTTCTCCCGCCACTGCATATACAGAGTGATTGGCATTACGAGTCAGTTTGTTGCGCTGTGGCTTCCCATACTTGGTGTTTTCATTCTCCTCTGCGCAGCTCAACTCTGTTTCGGTTGCCACATACTTTCTCGGTGGCTTCTGGCTCGCTCTGTTCCTCATGCTCCCCTCAATAAACCTGGATGACCGCGGCTGGGCGGCGTCGTCAGAATAATTGCTCGTTGGGGAGCCAGGCCCGTCAGCCTCGGAAGCTATACCGCCTCCAATGGCCTTCCCATTGCCTCCGAGTGGCCAGTCGCTGGTCCGATGACGCTTCTCGAATGGGTCATCTTCATCAAGGTGGCGCCCGTCGCTGCCACTTCCGTAGTTACTGGCACTGTCTTCCTCTTGCGAGTACCTTGATAAAGTGTGACTAAACAGCCTCTTACTCCCTTTGGAGAAGGATTGAGCGTCTTTCACATCGCCCTCAGGCTTGCCCTGTGGTGTGTCGGTTGGCAACTATTGATGTTAGTCTTGCATTCGTTTCTGGGGTGCAGAAGGCAAGCACTAGGGCAGATTGCATGCTCAGCGATAGTGAGATCGGATACATCCAAACGCCCCAGATCAAAGCTGAAAATAACTCACCACGTGTGGATCCATGGCAGCGTTGGTACAGCTCACGTATGCCCCTTGTTCTGTACGACCATGGAAAAGCGGGAGACAGATCACTTAAAGCGAACTTAAGGTATGCTGGTGCAGATAAAAGGCTGCTCAGACCTATGTTGCTCGTCACTTCCCAGCAATCGTGAATGTAAATAGTAGGTAAGTAGGTAAGTGTATCTGTGGTTGTTGTGAGGCTGGAACCCCGACAACGAAAGACCGTAACAACGTAGCCTTGTTGACCCCGTTACTACGCGTATTACCCCAGTACAAGGTACAAGGGACGTACAACAAACACTTGCACTGTACTGGAGGATGCGCTTAATCGAGTCAGAGATCAACATTCGACGTTGCACATTCATCCGCTGGTGAATTGTGTAAGGAATTGTGCGGGAAATTGTGTTGGTGAGTGTAGATTATGTTTGTTATCTTTTTTGGGGGGATTAGATGGGGGGGAAGTGAAATATGTAGAAGGATAGGAGGAGTGTCTCATTATAATCTCTTCATAATATTACAACTGCGTATGAACGAGATGAGCAAGTTTCACACCGCCTGTAAAGTTATGTTTTTTTCTGTTTTGAATTACAGAAGTATGTAGCATTGAAGTCGTGCTTCACTATAATTTATTATTGTAAATTGTGTACTGTACTGTATTTTATTGGTTGAGATACTCGCACTCTAAGGGTCCGTTTTGCCTTCCCG
The DNA here is from genome assembly GCA_000750815.1 of Pseudogymnoascus sp. VKM F-4516 (FW-969). Classification (NCBI taxonomy): domain Eukaryota; kingdom Fungi; phylum Ascomycota; class Leotiomycetes; order Thelebolales; family Thelebolaceae; genus Pseudogymnoascus; species Pseudogymnoascus sp. VKM F-4516 (FW-969). The sequence continues at coordinate 28,725 of JPJZ01000043.1, forward strand.
CAAAAGTATTTTTGAATTTCGCTGGCCCTTTACCGCTAAAAGTTACTTTTTAGTACTTTGGTATGCTCCAAATTTATACGTGATTATGAGGTACAGGTACTTCGCGTCCCCCAGTTTCGCCTGTCAGTGTACAAAGTAGAAACGCGTATACTGCCAAGCTTCTCTCGCTCCAGATCAGTCAACGTCGGCGATATCTACGCCTCAACCTATTGTACTGTACAACCTACTCCCCCGCAATCATCACGATTCAATTACTGCCTCAGTCCAGGTGGCTTGTCGCTGTTATACGCTTCCGATCATCGCAATAATACCTGAAAGGCCGACTCGATCCGGCTCACCGCGATTACCTGGTCTTATCGCCTCCGTTGAAGACTCGACCGCAAAAGCTTCATCCCACCCCTATTGAACTCAGCATCTGGAATCAAGATGTCAGGGCGATAGATTGCGATTCGATTTCAAGACACTTTATTGATCAACACCCTTGAAAGACGCTCGTCGGGCTGGGGGTTGTTGCGTGGCGTCGATCCTATCTCTCGCTCCCAGGACACGCCGGTGAATAGACCGAGCCCGATATACGAAGGCGATGCCGGGCACTGAGCCGTATTCGTCTCCCTTCATTCTTGATTTGGATGTGTCAGAGGACCCAGACGACCAGGATTTCGAGTTCTTCAACCCAGGAACTCCATACATAGCTTCCGGAAGCCCTGGTCCTTTTCTCGAACAAAACCTCCCTTCCGGCGAAAGGAGGGCCAATTTTGGGTCACCTGCGATAGCGCAGAAAGGCAGCGCTGGAAAAAGGAGTTCAGCCGTTGCAGCGGGCCCACGGACGCCTTCAACACCTTCTTTGGATTCTCCCGGCGGCTCTTTTCATGACTCGTCCTCAGACTCTTCAACATACAATAAACGAAAGCCTTCGTCAGAATCATCGGAGCCTACATTCGAAGCCAAAGACGCCTCGATGAATGATGCTGAGATGGGCGATTGGAAAGTGGAAGGAGGGCATGGACCTGACGACGCTGAGGCCTACGGTCCATACAGCGCCACGACAGACTCGTCCTCAACCGCGACAGCGTTTGACTTTAACGACAAGATAATGGAAAACGATTTTGACTTTGATAGTGCTGCGAGCAGTCCAAGCCATTTCGCCTCCGCCATGAAGTCGCCCGGAATGCCAACTATCAAGCATGACACCCCGAGTCGAAACACCCCGGTTTTGAAGCACAGAGCAGCAGGCCACCATTCAAAGTCCTCCGTGAGTCCTCTAATCGATAGGCATGGACTTACTAGTCAAATGGCTAATGATGATAAGCAAAATTCAATCACTCACACAATGAACGGTCTAACGACCAACGCATCCCGCGAAGCCTCTCCATTGTCCACGATGATTACAAGCCAGGGATCTTCACCATCAGTATACTTCAATAATTCTCCATCCCCTACCGGTGGAGTAGAGTTTATCAATGGAACGATGCTTGGCAATGGGCCACAGAGCAATCCGTGGCAAACAAACTACGACTTCAGCATACCAAACTCGATGGTGAACGGTGGCTTTATGCCCATGCGCCTGAACAACAACATTCCTCAACAGATGCCGTTCTCGGCTGGAATGCCTCTTATGGATAACATGTACAAGCCAGTCTTAACTATTCATCCGACTCCATTGAAGTCTCGAGTAGAGACTCAAATCCCTATCAAGATGACCCTTTTCCCGTTTCCTCCGGGTGTTACAAAGCTTCATCTACCTACTCACACCATTTCGAAGCCTAAACTACTGGCAAAAGAGGCCCTTGTCAAAGGACCCGATACTTTAGAACTCACGACGACTCTGGTTTGCACTAGCGCAATGCAAAATCCAGAATTTCGCCGACGAGCCTTCGAACGTGCTGCTGGAGCTACCAAAACTTCAGATTCACGTTCAGAGGAAGAAGCTGATTCGGTAGCCGACGACGACGATGAGAACAAACCTCTCAATGGAGGGGAGGTAAAGATATGCTCCGGATGCATTACCCGTGAGCGTAAGCGTGCTGCAAGGAAGAAGGTCAAGAAGGTTGAAGAGGAAGAATCGTGGCACAAGGATGAAGATAAACGCGTGATCGTCTTCAATACCCATGAAATCAAAGACTGGCAGCAACCATCGAGCCAAGTCATGTCTGAAACAGTAGGAGACCGGCGGGAACCAGTCGTTCATGAGGGCGCTTTGCAAGTCGATGCTCCTATGCGTATCGCTTGTTATTGCAGACATCAGAATGAGAAATTGGGGTTCCAGGTTATCTTCACAATCAAGGACTGGACAGGGCGCCTGGTAGCCCAAGAGATCACGTCTTCAATTATGATCACAGATGACCATAAGACACACAATATGCCTCATTTGATGGGGTCAGCCGGCGCTGGCGTCAACGAACATGGGTTCCTTAACGGCGCAGGCGTCTGTGGGCCCGAGATGGGTTTCGATATGCCCATGGCGTCATTTCGTGCATCGCAGTCAAGCAACGATGCTCAAGGACTTCAGAGGAACTATCCTCTATCTTATGCGCCATCTTCGACACTTGGCACACCTCAGGCATCTCAAAATGCTCCTAGCACGACGACTCCGCGCAGCTTATCGAGGCAAGCTTCGCCTTCTGGGTCAATCGGTCCAAGTAACAAAAAGCGAAAAGCTAGTGGGTCTAGCAAAGTCCCAAGTGGCCTCGCCATGACGAGACTCGAGAATATGCCTCAGCATCCTGGAGGCTTGAACCCTGCGGCCAATGGCTCCGGCAACGGCTCCTCTCAACCTCCATACGGAGCTTCGCCCAACATGTTCGCTTCCCCTCAAGACACGACGTTCAATCATATGCCGCAGTCAGTACAGCCAGGCCATACTCAGTTTAACGCTGGATCGCCCAATCAGAACGGCAACGAGCAAGGTTTTATCTCGAATAATAACAGATCCCAAAGTATGGACAACCTTGCTTTGAATCAGCTCTACTCGGCACCAACCTCAACGCATCCAAGCCGCGCACCGAGTCCAAACAGTATGAGGAACAGCATACAGGCGTACCAACAGCAGCAGGCGCAGATTGCACAAGCAGTTGCAAACGGCCTGTATGGGATGCCCCTGCCTCTCAACCCCCACAGGCCACCTACCATTCACAAAATGATCCCCAATGAAGGTCCAAAGGCTGGAGGGATTGAAGTGACCTGCCTTGGTAGCGGATTCTGTCAAGGCTTGGAAGTTATGTTTGGGGATGTAAAGGCTACTACCACGACATACTGGGGCGAAACGTCGCTTGTTTGTCTGCTTCCTCCTGCAACTACGGGCGGAACTGTTGCTGTCACATTCAAACATCAGCATCAGCAGCAACTACAGCCCTTCCCGTCACCGCCAATCCTTAAGCAACAAGCGTTTTTCAAGTATGTTGATGACGATGAGCAACAGATTATCAGAACCGCCCTGTCCGTATTAGGGCACAAGATGACTGGAAGGATGGAAGATGTCCGCGACTTGGCACGAAGAATTGTGGGCGACGGTCCATCGTCGTGGGGCGCCGCTGGTGGTGCTGGTGCTTCACCGACAGGTGGATCGCAGCAACCTCCTGTTTCTCGTTTCAACGCCGCCATATTCGGCGTTGACGTCGAAGCAACACTACTAAGAATACTGGACCTCATTGATTTAGATGATAGCTCGCATCTGCCTCGACTGAACATGCGGCGAGCATCTGGTCAGACTATGCTTCACTTAGCGTGCTCATTAGGTCTTCAACGCTTTGTTGCGGCTTTATTGGCAAGGGGTGCGAACCCGGAACCTCGTGATAAAGGAGGTTTCACGCCAATGCACTTTGCAGCGATGCATAATCACCCCCAGATTATCAGACGTCTCATTCTATGTGGCGCAGATCCATCATGGAGGACTCTCCAGGGTTACACTGCCTCTGATTTGTGCACCAATGATGAAACCCTTCAATCTACCCGTCGTGTAGAGCGCCATAGCCGCAGGCGTAGTGGTGGCTCTATTCGCAGCAGGACAAGCAGCGCCACGTCCCTGCAGTCACTGTGGGAAACGCGTCCAAATGGAGCTGAAGTTAAAGCATCGCCGGGCGTTAGCGACGACGCAGATGATACATCTGAGACAGAGGAGCCTGAATATAGCGACGAAGAAGGCGATGAAGCTACACCTGATGAAGTCTTTTGGATGCACCCAAGACGTAGGAGTGCAGCCCCTCCAGGTCTTGACTCTTCGCTCCCAGATGAGGCCAACAATCTGCCCGTCCCCACAGCCGACGCTGTTGGGGCTGGTTTCGTATCACCTGCAGCAGCTATGACGGCATTCCGTGACCATCTGACCGCCCAGATTCAGCATATTCAACAGTCTATGCAACATCTTAACTTGCCACAAATCCCAAATCTACCAAATCTACCAGACTATCAAGCATACTTGCCAACAGCACCCATGGTTCGCCGAATCAGCTCACTAGTACCGCACATGGGTGCATCCAGAAATGCCGATGTCGGTCCAGGAACCAAGGAGGCAGATTCAAGATGGTGGGATCTTTTCTCGGGAACTATGCCGAATTCTCCTCCCGCCTACGAGGACATCTTCCCACATAAGGAGATCGACAAGAAAAGAGCGTCGGCTACCCAGGCTGCAGCAGACGCGATCGCTGATGATAAATGCTCTACATTATATGATCAGGCAGAGTCGTCGAGCTCGAGCGTGGCCTCAAGTTCCAAGACTACGGCAGAGCTATTGGAAAACCTAGATACCGGTTCCAAACATTCCATATCCCAAGAAGGACATGCTCAGCTCCGACTGGCACATGGCAAAAAGATCCGATTCCGGAGTGATAGGAAGCTATTTTTCATTTGGGTAAGTTAACTCCTTCTACATTCTGCACATGCGAAACGAACTCAACTAACTACGTATAGATTCCTATTCTAGTAATTATTGTGGCTACCATGCTCTATAACCGTCTCCCTAAAGTATGGGCAGAAGGGAGTCAACTTATCGGGTCATACGTTCGCCGGAGAGCTGAGAGGGCAGTGGAGGTTTTGTAATTAACAGCCGTTTATGGTTGCTCCCAGCTTGGGATAACGACATGCAAGGAAATTTCTTGGGATGGGGCTTGTTCAGTATTGATGGGATTGAGATGATGTTCATTTATATGGTGTTGACGTGGAGTGCGGTTGGGTACAGCGTGCTTGCCAGTTTGGTATAATTGTTTTATATTTAGTGGTTGCAAATCAGCCATGTCCTACTATCCTCCTGAAGAAACAAAGCGTCGTGATTGTGAGCCATCCTACGACTGATCCATTCTTGACCGGTAGACAATTGGCCCTAGCTGTTGATAAGACGCCTTCACTGCTTATTCCTCCTCCTTGCCTGGGCCCGTTGGGCGCCACTGACAGCTAACCTATCGGCAGCTTCGTTGCTCGGATCATTTGAGTGACCTTTGATCCAGTTGAAAATTGTACCAGACCCAAACCCTTGCCGTTCCCTGATCCTGGCAAGAATATCTACAACCAGGTCCTTGTTCATGACGGGTTGGTTGGTTGAGGTTAACCAATTGTTCGTCTCCCACTTCTTAAACCAGGTCGTCACACAGTTTATGCTGTAGTTGCTATCTGTGTAGATGTGAACTTCACGGTGCATAGGCGCAATCTCAAGAGCGCGCAAGATAGCTGTGAGCTCGGCCCTTTGGTTGGTTTGAAGTTCACCTTCCAATGCCTCGGAAATGTTCCTAGTTGATCAACATCAGTATCTCTTGCTGCGTATACCAGGTCCCGCACCAGCGCAGAATCATTGCCAATAATGCTCCGGGTGGCAAGTCGAGACATACCTATCATCTCCATCCCCAAAAAACACACCGACTCCTGCAACAGCTCCCACCTGCCCATTGGCTAAACTGCTACCATCTGTATATATACTGAGAGGCTTCGATTTAGCATCGCTGTCACGAGATTTAGTAGTTGAAGGTGTCGCCGCTATCTGGACTATATTTTGACCGATCCTGGTCTGTTCGACCGAGGCCGCTGGAGACGTTTTTCTCCTTTTTGATGGCACCGCCGGGCTCTCTACATCCGATACTTCATCATCCAATTCCCCGGATTGTTCATCCTCCTCTATCAATTCCGTGGTTGCGGACCCCACCTTGCCGTGACGGTTGCCAGCCTGAACAAATGCTTCCGCCTCACCTCTTGTAGGAAATCTTTTATATTTGGGAAGTTTCCAGCCTTTTATCTGCTCTTGAGCAGTTGCCCAGTCGGTATATACACCTGGGTTGTGACCACTAGCCACGCCATAAAACCGAGCTTCCCCAACAGAAGCGGAGGGGCCCGAATTCGACTCTCTCCCGGATACGAATGCCTCTGCGTCGGATCGATTTGAAAACGATTTAACTTGCGAAATGTTAGAGATATGTCAACCTGAGAAGGGGAAGGTACCATCACTCACAGCTGGCGCCTTTGAAACCAGTAATGCTTTCCTTACAATCGTTCCAATCCGAGTAGACGCCCGGGTGACGACCTGCCCGCACGGCGTAGAATTTGGGCTGAGAGGCAGCTTTTCTCTTCTTGGACGCCGACTCCGGTAAGCCCTTCGCTCCTAATGCAGGCATTCTGGGATCGGTAGTCGTGTGGTAGAGAGGCGCGAAGGTTGCTAGAGAGCAAGCAAATGAGCGATGGCCGGGCTGCACCCCAGGCAGTGGGGCAACGGACGCGATTTCAAAGAGACGGCGGTTACTGATGGACCGGGCAGATAATTTCAAGTATTTCCCGTGACGAAGTATTGTGTTAAATGTCCCTGCTTGTCACCGGAGGGAAGCTGTACGAGCCAGCGTCTCCATATGGCTGGCAGGTTCGCTCTCTTAGTTAAACAAACGCGATGGTGCGGCAGGCACGACTTTTCCCAATCAAGACCACTAGCAAGTAGTGAGGCAGACAATAAAGAATATGAACCCAAAAATACACAAAGAGTATGATTGATGTATGTTTCGTTTCAGTATGTGGTCGAGACTCTGGATGTATACCAGGCACAGCCTTCTCCCACCTTCATTTGTTGGTACCCTTGTCGGCCCCCGCCTTATGCAAGGCTGTGGAATATCCAACAAGGCTTATCTCAAGTTACTTCCCACCTCAAGTCTACTATGCACGGTGCAAATGAACCTTTACGAGACAATTAACCAACGGGGATTATCTGATTATTTTTATTGTCATTATGCTTGTATGTCACATCTATCATTTAAAGGATGAGCCACGCGGCCTTCAGTCTCCCATGCCAGCAACGACCAATTGAGCTCTTTTCTCCAGAACAGTCCATGTCCCAGCCGTGGAGTGTGGGGTTGTCCAACGGAGATGCCTTCACTGCAAAGTCCTCCCGTTGCTGGTGCTCGTGAGTCAATGACGACTCTGCCAAATCTGGAGTGAAGCAAGGCCATGGAGCACATGACACAGGGCTCATGGGTCAGATAGATCTCCAGATTATGACACAAATATCCGTCTGGGGATACTGTACCCTCGTTGAAAACAGAATGCTCTTCGGGGTGCGTAGGAATATCAAGGAACATAGCGCTTTCAAGTTCATCCAGAGATGACGGAGGAGGCGCACAGTTATTTTCTCCCTCGGCCGCTCTGACTTTCTGGGCAATCATACCCACCGCGCGCAAAACGGCGTGCGCCATAACATTACCTTTGGGGAAAGTCTTCCTGCTGGCCCAGCGCGCATCTCCTGCCAGTGCCAGAGCACGAGACGAGCCATTTTCTCTGAGAACGATAACTGCCCCAATACCCTCGCCAATTCCAGAGGAGCTCGAGGCATGGGCAACACTGTGTGCCATTGCCATCCACCTGTTTAGATCATGGGCTATCTCATCCTCTGCTCGAGAAAGTATGTGTGGGTGTGGGCCAAATGGATTATTCTTTTTATATACCGTCGGCCAATGGGTCTCCGTCCATTTTTTAGCTTGACACTGGGAGGTTGGTGCCAGTTGAGGCACAGGGATTGTCCAGACCGCTGGCCCCTTGTCCTCTAACAATGGAAGCACATTTGAGATACAGTCTTTCAGGGCCGGAAGATCTATAGAACCCGTGGGAGCCACCAGGAGGCATAGACTTGTCTGCTCATCGGAAGCAAGAGCTGTGGACTGTGAAGGGGAAACCTGCGACTTCAGGTGCGGAGGTAGGTCATGAAGTTTCGCGAATCGTCGCAGGTGCTGTAGGTCGACGGCATATTCGTCGTGGATTATAGAACGCACAGCACTCGAAGATGTCAGTCGTCAAATCAATTGGATTGTGTAATGGCAGCTAACTAACCTAAGTACCGAATTAGCAGACTTTGTGGGGACAACTGTGACGTAGACATCAATCGTAGAGTCCCCTGCCTTCAGTTCTAGTAACGTTTTTAGCGGTTTGAGGCGCAGCTCTGGAGGTTGAATCGTGGCCATGGCCGCAAACCGAGCTGGACAATCCATTTAATCTGTGGTCTTGAATAAATGCTGGCACGTGATGACAATGTGGGGAGATACCCTCCACTAAAAGCAATAAAGGCGGCACAAACAGGCAGAAACCCTTGTATTTCTACTTCTGTACAAGCGTCCCCTACTCTAGGGGCGCCTGGTTAGGTATGCGAAATCGCTCCAGCCAGGCCATGATCGCATCACTGGTCGTTGATAAGGAACAACCCCAAATTCGCGCCTCAGTCGCATTTTCATTTCAGGCTTTCTCGATTACTTCATTCTGCCCCAATTATTACTCAACATGATTTATACCTAGAACATCAAGCTACAATAGTCTACAGTGGCAGCTCCATCGTTCCTGTGTTCACCGATAACCGCCGCCATCGTCGAGTACGAGCTGGACATGGTCCCAGAACTGCCTGAAGGTTTTCGATTGTTTCTACAAACGCAGCTTGAATTGGAGCGGAAACGACTATCAGCCTGATTCAGTCTGATTTGGGATCAACGCGGGTCTAATGGGCTGAACCAAGCCTCTATATCTTAGTACTTTGCCGCCCTTCGCATACAGGTCAATAAACGATGGAAGCCTCCTCATCTCAGCCGATACTGGCACAAATCCTCAACCCTAGCTCTCCTGCAGAGCATATTACTGCTTTAAGAGCCTTAAAGAATGATATTATTGGCCATCAGCAGAGAAAGGAAGCCTGGGTAGGCCTCGGGGCTTTGGATTCAATAGCGCGGGCCTCGGCTTCCCAAGAAAACAGACAGGCCACCAAGTCGGGCCACGAACCAGCACGAGTGGCTGATTCATTGAGCGAAGAAGAGACACTGAGATTACAAGCTCTTTCCATCCTCGGAAGCTTGGCATATGGTAAACAATCTTCAAGCCATATCAAATTGTGTTACACTGCTAAGGGATATCAGGTGGACCGCCGTTCATTGCACCATTACACTATGCGTCTGCTCTGCCTTCGATACTCTCGAACCTCTGTCCGTCCACCAACCCGCCGCAATTGGTCTCGACAGCACTGCAAGCTCTGTCCAATCTGACAGAGTCAACTTGCCTATCATTGGCATCAAGCTCCTTCAGCATTGCCTCTCTTGCAGATTCTATTTTCTCGGCCCCTCATGTTGGCTCTATATACAAAATCTTCAGCCAATCATCGACATCGCCTCATACACGAAGCCAAGTATGTATTACGGCATCTTTGATAAGTAAACTTTGTCAGAACGAACGACATCGATCAACCCTGTCCAATGCTGGAGTCTTAGATGCGTTAGCCGCTAGGCTGGCTGAGGTTATTACTTTGCAGGGCATGGTTATTCCTGGAGCTGAAGCGGTGGCAGAAAAAGATGGCCTTTCAAGCAAATTCCCTCACACAGAAGGCTCCGAGACTGCCGACCTTGCGATCCTCCTGGAATGCATCGCTATTGTTGTAGCCGATTCGAAGCTCCGGGCTTCCCAGCTTATATATTCGAATGCTATACTTGCTGTGCTGCCCCTTTTTCCACCCACTGATTTTGCTCCAAACCGTTCAACCAAGGCAGCATGGGCTGCCTACAATACCTCCGACCCGGCAAGCCAACAGTTACAAATGAATGCTATCGATTATCTGATCCCGAACGTTTCTGCAAGTAACACAAACAGCGTTTCCGGCATCACCTCTGCGTTTCCTCCTTTAGGAACGCAGGGGCCACCTGATTCCATCATGCAGGACAGCAGTTCCAAGGCAGCCGCCTGGCCTCATCGCAACTCCACAGGCAGCGAGCTAGCATCTGCGAGTAACAGTGTAGGTGACGCTGAAGAACCTGAAACCCCACTGGTGCCATATTTGATATGGCTCACGAGGTCCAGCACTGATATCGGTCGGTTAATGGCAGCATATCTCCTAGCAGGGCTATACAGAGCAGGAGTTACAACCAAATCTCGAGAGACATCTATCGGGCTATTGATTATCCCCGTATTAGTTGGCTTGCTGGAACGCACCGCAGAAGAACAATCTGCAGCCAGTGATGCACGGCAGAACTCCAAACTGTGGTTGATCATGGAACGTACGCCTGCGGTAATTGCGAAGCTTATTATCGACAGCGAATATCTACAAAAATCAGCGTTCGACGCTGGAATTATTAGCAAGCTTGCAGGAATGATGAAATCGTCATATGAACGGGTTCCAACCAACCATGAAGCTCGCACGTGGTCATCGGGTGCTGATGCTGGTTCTGGTATCGATAAAGACGATACATTGCATGCGTCAAGGTCATCGAAGCTTGGAGACAGTGGATTTTCTACTCTTCTTGTTCACAAGACCAAGGTCCGTGAAAGCGTGCTCAGAGCAATTGCGGCTCTGGTCCCGTTCAAAGATGAATACCGAAAAGCTATTGTCGATCAAGGCACCATGCCATTCATTGTCGAGTCTTTAAAGCCATTCCCTGAGAAACCGTCGCACAAATTAAATGAGAAATCGGAAACAACACCAAAAACAAGTGCAGACGAAGTATCTAGCCTCACGTCTGGGTTTGGGATAAACCCAACCTCCGTCCTAATCGCCGCTTGTGGCGCTGTTCGCCATCTTTCGCGCTCTGTTAGCATCTTGAGGACGACACTGGTGGATAATGGAGTCGTTATGCCAATATTCAATCTTCTAAGCCATTCGGATATCGAAGTTCAGATTGCAGCAACTGCCACGGTGTGTAATATTGTGACTGAGTTCAGTCCGATGCGTAAAGTATGAAATACGGAAAATCTCCAAGTTGATTTCCACTGACAATTTTCTAGACTATTTCAGATGCCGGTGTTTTGAAAATCCTTTGCCAGCATGCGCACTCCGCTAACGTAAACCTTCGCCTCAATGCTCTTTGGGCGTTGAAACATCTGGTGCAGTCCGCGGGAAATGATATTAAAATGGCATGCGTTGAAGAGCTCGGGCAGGGTTGGCTCGTACAACTGATCTGTGAAGATACTGAGGATGATGCCGCTTACACATCGTCTACAAGATCAGCATTTGTGGATCAGGACAATGATGTCCACATGAACTACTCAGATGATGAGGACTATAAGCAAAAGACGGCCGAGAATTCGACTAGTGTAGGTTTCGGAAGCAAAAGCTCAAGCTTTTCCCAAAAATTCCCCGAATCTGAAAGGTCAAAAGCAATTTCGGGCTCGACTACTCAACTGGTGAGTTCTCGATTTGCAGCGCTTCAAAAAGGAGAGCTCAGTCCCGGCAAGAAAGCTCGAGAAAACGATACCGCCGTGCAAGAGCAAGGTCTCGATTTAATTCGAAACCTAATTGGCGCCTACAATAGTACTGGGCCGTCTGAAAACTCCGATATGATTGACTTTCTCTTCCATTCGTTTGGCCAGGACCAAATATTTGAAATCTTGGCATCTAAGCTGAGGCCGAAAGTTATAAATCCTTTCAGCAAACGGAATTCGGATAATGGAACAGGAAACGGCGAAACAAGAATTGTGCCTCCTCAGCCTGAAATTATAACATCCGTTGAGTATATTCTAGCTAACGTAGCTGCAAGTGTTCCCCGCCACCGCCAGCAGGTTGTAGCACAGACAGAACTGCTAAAACTGGTCTTGCAACAATCGAGCCATCCAGACAAGGAGGTTAGGTTGGCTCTTTGCTGGCTGGTTATAAACTTGACGTGGGTTGAAGACGACCAAGACACCGTAACTCGCACTCAAAGGGTCCGGGAGTTGACAAAGTTGGGATTTCTTGCGAAGATGGAAGTTCTTGAGCGAGACTGCGATCTCGATGTTCGTGACAGAGCAAAGACTGCCCTGTGGCAAATGAAGCAGACTGTTTCAGCTTCATCGCGATAAGCTTATATAGAACAACGTATGCTAGGTTAGTTACTGTATATAATAGTAGCTACATTTATTAAGTAACTACTTTAACTTTTGAAAGCGTTCTTTATATTATGCCTATATCTACTAGTGAAGTTGGCTTGAATACTATTAGTACATTTACATAATAGATTAATAAGTTAATAGAAGTGAGTGCTAGGTAAATAATTAACTAAGTGGCTCTACATAGTTGCCTTACTTAACCCCTGTTTTCTTTAATTAACAAAGTAGCTATAAGTAGATATTATAGGTAGGTAATATTATATTTACTACTTACTTATCTTAAAGACTAATATTTAAATTACTTCCTGCCCTTTCTTATTCTAACTTAAGTTCTAAATAAGGGAGTTATTAATATCTAACTTGCTATCTAATATTATATATAGCTAATATCTAATCTACTACCTAAAATATCATAAATACCTAATTTACTATATAACTATTTTAAAATATAGCAAACGTCTAATCTGCCACCCTCCTAAAAATTAGAATTTATCTATAGCTAATTACTAATCTGCCACCTAACTATTTCAAAATTACTAATCTACTACCCTAGATTATTATGCTATCACATAACCTAAAAATCAGCTAAAATAAAATCATATAATACTAATACTACTGCTAAGACTATAATTACATAACTAACTAGTTTTTCTCCTACTCTTTACTGCCTTTGAAAATTTCTATAGCTTATATAGCTGCCTTGCTGCCTAATACTACTATATAGTAGCCTACTTCCTAGCCTACTTACCTATCTACTATACTATGAACTCTATAGTGTTTATAGTGAGTAGTTAAGTAAGCACCCTACTATTATTATTTACTAAAGTAAAGTATACTTATAAGCAAAGTAGTTAGTAGTTAATATATATATCTAGTAAATTAAAGCTTAGACTAGCTAGCTAAATATGATTATAAGTAATAGTTTAGGGTGCTAGTTAGAAAATTTGAATATTTAGGAGGATAATAGAGTAGATATTATAAAATAGTTAGATAATAGATTAGATAGATATTAGCTATATTTTAAATAGTAAGGTAGGAAATTATAAATAGCTAATATCTAATCTGCCACTATAGACATACTACCTTTATTATATAAGCTAAAATTTATTATATAACTAAAATTAATTCCTAAAACTATATAATATATAGCAAATATCTAATCTGCCACCTAACTATTTCAAAATATCTAATCTGCTACCCTATACTCACTGCCTTTATTATATGACCTAAAGTTCATTATATAACTAAAATGAACTTCTAAAATCATATGATATAATATATAATAAGTCACATGACCTTGAAATCATACTATAGGTCCCTATAGCTATATCTATATAGAGTAGGTAAGTAGTAATTATAATACTATAGCTATAGTAGGAAGTAAGAAATAGGAAGTAAGAAATAGGAAGTAAGAAATAGGAAGTAAGAAATAGGAAGTAAGTAGGAAATAGGAAATAAGAGTTCTAATACTCCTATAGTAGTAGTAGAAGTAATAGTAAGTAGTAGGTAGTAATTTAGATATTTCCAAGTACTAAGTGGTGATTTAGATATTTCTAAGTAGTAAGTAGTAATTTAGATATTTTAAAGAGAGAGAGTAAATAGTTAGTCTAATACTAAGCTAGCTACTAAGGAAATAAACCACTTTTATATAGAAATAGGCTAACTAGTAAAGAAAATATAATAATTTAAACTTCCCCCTCTCTTTCCTTAATAAGAAATAGTATTAAAGGGCTAGGCCCTATAGCTATAGGTATTATAATTAGTTATTTCCTTATAATTGCTATATCTTCTAGCTTGCTTCTTAGAAGCTCCTTTGTATAGCCTTATAACTTAAGCCTACTACTATATAGCTTTACTAGGTATAGTAGTAATATTAAGGAGTCTAGTATAAGGTTAGTAACTTTAATAGGAGGTATTCCTATAAGCTAATAGGGAATAACTACTATAAACTACATGTTGGCGATTTAGCAACTGTTTACAGCTGCATTTGCCTGCTGCTTTACACGGCCTTTCCGCTCGGCTACCTACGCTAAGTTCACGCTAACATAAATTTAGCTTGCCGCTTTAAGTACAGCTGCACTCATACTCGCGAAACTGGCTCCCCCCCGAAATGTGAGGGGCTATTATTCTAAGGTAAAAACAACAAGGGAAAGTAGAGTAACTCACGCTACCTATTTCATGACCTACTACGACAGAAAATGTATATAATCCTGCCATACTGAGATGAAACTAGATAAACAGTACCCAAGTTATCACACAAGAATACAGAAAGCTGCGTATAAATATGTGTCATGTGGTGGGCAGTGGCTAGTACTTGAGGCGGGCTGTGATTAGCCATCGCACTCCCTCTCCATTCGCCCACGCGTGGCGCTCTAGGACACAACAGTTAGCACAGTCCTGTCTTAGTTTGAGGGAAATCGTGTCCGTTGGTGAATGTGTTGGAAGTGATGGATATGTGCGAGATAATGGACAGTGTAGTAGAAGAGTTTCAGACTGATGTAACATGACTAGATGGCTCAGCCTCGTTTGTTGCGTGTTACAGCGATGTTCCAGCGTGTGTCCTGTCTATCACCTTTGGAGATGAGTTATCGTCGTCAGCCTTTCGAGGTACAAACATGATTGGGGGGGTTTACAGCAAAAGCTGAAGTCCTCCAGTGGCAACCTAGACAATCCGACTCTATCCAGACATATCCAGACGATCACAGGGAAGATCCCCCTTCCTACTAAGTAGAGGCAATTTACATTTGACATTACTGAGTGTTTTGTTAATAGAGAGTACATCGAGTACCAATAGCAAAAGTGGACTCGTAGCAGTAAAAGCTGTGGGAAGGATCGCGGGAGGTGGCGAAGCAAACAAAGAAGATCAGGTGCTAATCCTAATATTGACTAGATTGGTCAGAGATCGGGGATTGGCAGATTGAATGGCTACTTAGTACAACAGGCCAAGATGGGGCTATTCCGGAAATAGGATGGGAGATTATATTACTGTGGTTCTAGTTAAGTTAGGTTAGTCTCTTGTTGTTCCTGGTGTTCCTGGGGTTCCTGGGGTTCCTGATCTTCTCGAATAAGGCCGCGCTGAAGTCCATCGGCTCGGCGATCCAGGCGCGCAATTATGATGACGCTGTTTCACAAGCACAAAAGCTCCTAGCTATTGATCCTCTTGTTTGCTTCGCCACCCCGCGATCCATCCCACAGCTTTTACTGCTGCGGGTTCCTGGGGTAACAACCCCAGGAACCCTAGGAACCTCAGGAACGAGGAGGCAATTTACATTTGACATCACTGAGTGTTTTGTTAATGAAGATATATATATATACGCCCATATAGTGCGGTTACGACCATCGTATCAAATCACCACTACTGCTTTTCCGTCAACGTCAACGCCTCGCCTCGTCCTCATCGTCAATGGCTGTTGTGCTCGACGGCAAACCTCCCCTAATCCCGACCCTGCGCCGATGAGGTGCGCTTGAGCCTCACCGCGTCGCTTCCGTCATGCTTCTCACTACACTTGTGTCCACGGCATGGCTCCTCCTCGGAGGCGCCAGAGTCGCCAGTGCCATCGAACTCAACATCGACGATGATGGTTTGTCACCCGCGCCTTGACCGCAACTCTGTTCCCCGCTGACTCGCTATCTCTAGAATCCATCAAAAAGGCCGCGGGTATCCTTGCCTATGACATGATGCTGGAATACAAGGGGAATCTGTCAGGAAATGCCCCAGGACTGCTTCCAGGACCGCCCCCGACTCCGTTGGTCCTCGATGCCGGTTACTTCTGGTGGGAGGCTGGCGCCATGTTCGGCTCCCTCCTCGACTACTGGTACTACACCGGCGACGACTCATACAACCCTACAATCAAACAGGCGTTGCTTCACCAGACTGGTGAGGAGAACAACTATCTCCCCCAAAACCAGTCCTTAGGTATGGGTAACGACGATCAAGGTATATACCAGTCCATCCATATAACGAGCATCGCGACCACAAGACTAACAGACTCGCCAAAGGATTCTGGGGCATGTCTGCCATGACGGCTGCTGAGTTTAATTTCGAGAACCCCGAGCCGGATCAGCCGCAATGGCTCGCCCTCGCCCAAGCCGTCTTCCAAACCCAGGCCCCGAAACTCGACCCGGCTACCTGCGGCGGCGGTCTTCATTGGCAAGCCTACAGCTACCTTAACGGATACAGCTACAAGAACTCCATCTCTAACGGCTGCTTCTTCAACATCGGCGCGCGCCTCGCGCTGTACACCAAGAACGAGACGTATGCCAAGTACGCGACGGAGTCGTGGGAATGGATGACCGGAGTTGGGTTCATCGACAAGGAATACAACATCTTCGATGGCGGAGATCAGAAGGATAACTGCACCGAAATCAACAGAATAACCTTCTCATACAACTCGGGGATCTTTCTCCTCGGTGCCGCCACCATGTACAACTATGTTCGTCGCCCATCTCCATTTCCTTAACCTATAAACCAAAAACTAACACCCCACAGACCGACGGCAGCGCCGTCTGGAAAGAGCGCGTTGAGAAGCTCCTTGAACGCACGATCATAAACTTCTTCCCCAAAGGCATCGCCACTGAACTCTGCGAAGCCGAACTCAACTGTTCCATTGACATGTACGCCCAGAAAGCCTTCCTCACGCGCTGGATGGCCGCCTCCGCCAAGATTGCGCCCTTTATCTACGAGGACGTCATGAAGGTTATGCGCACCTCGGCCGTCGCTGCCGCAGCGCAGTGTTCGGGCGGCGAGACGGGCCGCGTCTGCGGCTTATCGTGGAGTAAGAAGGACCAGTATGATGGGACGAAGGGTGTCGGGCAGCAGATGGCGGCGATGGAGGTGATTCAGAGTTTGCTGATCAAGCAGGCGAGAAATATCGTGTCGAACACGACGGGCGGGACGAGTCAGGGAGATCCGGATGCTGGCAGGAACGAGGTGGATCACGCCAAGATTACCCCGGCGACGACGGCGGAGAAGGTCGGCGCAGGGATCTTGACTGTTGTGGTTGTGGGGCTGGTGGCCGGCATGTTTGGGTTTATGGCTATTGATTAGAAGATTGGCCGTTGGGGAAGGGGGGGGAGGAGGATGTTGAATTAAAGTTTTTCATCCCTTGGGGTGGGTGCTAGGCGTTATCCTGTGTTTTTTTACACCCTTCGGAAGGGCAGGGAGGGCGTATCTTTCACTGTGTATTGTTTTGTATTGTTTTTGTTTAATAGATTCACGTAGTTGCCGGAGTGGTTGGATGCATGGATAGGGGTTGCGCGAAGGGTGCGCCAGTGTAGGATGTGATGGGACGTGTTTCTGCAGTTAAACTAAGATACTGTAAGATAAGCCCGTGTTATGCTAGCTAATCTCGTTAATACCCCCTGACTAGGGGTAGATTACCGGAGGCACTAGCTATGTAGGATTTATGTACCACAAACAACCTGCCCTAGAAAACCAGTTGAGGCTTGCTATGAACAAGACCTTTTGCAACTTAAGATTAGATTCAACTGTTGTCACAATTAAAGAGGACGAAACTTTGTTTATGTTGAGTATAACCTTCGTGTTGAGGTGTTATAGTACGCTTGGCTTACATAACGATGCGCCTATAATTAGGGGCCTACGCCGGCAGGTGGCTAGCAGCGTTGTAATGCCCAGAGGCTAGACCTGCGAAGAACGAGCGAGATATGGCCGTAAGCCGCGAGGCCTCCGCTCTGCTCGATGAGCGACAAATGGGGGCGGTTGATCAAGAGGAGTTGAGGTGAGTTGAGGTGGAAACAGCGTTGGATTTATATTCGAGGTTATGCTAGTGTCGAAGACCACCCCATTACCTGATGCAGAATCGCTGACATGTATATAGCTAATATTAAAGAGTATTGTAGGGTTAATTTAGTTATACCTATAGTAGATTTAGATATTAGCTATATAGTTAGGAATAAGGGAATAAGAGATTAAGAAAATAGTAGTAATTTAGATATTTTAACTTACCTAGCTATATAAATAGTATAAGAACAAGGAGCCTAATATTCCTAAAAATTAGGGCAAGTGTAGGTTCTAGCTATTAAGTTAATAGTAAACTTAAGTCCTATATTAAGCATTTAGACCTAATATATACTATTTCCTAACTTAAAGACCCTATATCTTAGAGACTTCTAGAGTCTCTCCTAGAATTTAATCTATAGAATATCCCCTATTTAAGGCCTTATTCTATGATTATAGACTATTATTATAATATAAGACTAGAGTATCTATTATCTTAAGGGGCTATAAGGTCCTAATATCATACTAGGAGCTATTTAAAGACTCTGTAATATTAGAGGTATTATGCCTATATCTAGGCTAAGGATAGTAGTAACTAGTCTATAGCTTGAATATAATATTGTTAGTATTTTAGGGTCCTTAGATTTAGAAGAAATAATATATCTCTATTTAGTCTATTCCTATTTTACCTCTAGCTTAGGAACTGGAGTCACCTAACTCTTATTCCTATATATACAATATTCTATTATTTGTTTATATATAATTATACAAAGATCACATGACTATATACTCTAATAAATATCTAATAGATATCTACTTACTTTATAGCTAACTAAGTTCTTCTATGATTTTCTATTACTCCTAATATAGTAAGTTAGTAGTAGATTAGATATTTAGGAAATAGTAGTAATTTAGATATTAGGAAATAGCTATTACTTACTTTAAAAGTGGTCTTAATCTTTTACTCTAGCTACTTTCTAAAACTAATTCTATGAGTAAGTCTAAATTTGCTCTAAACATTAGCTATAATATACTAGTAGTAGTAGTAGGCCTAGTTCTTATTAGAAAAGTGAGTATTAATAGTAGATATAATAATACCCTTATCCCTATTACTTATAAAGACTATTTTAAACTAATATACCTATAAAAAGTGGTCTTTTATAAAGCCTAGGAACTAAGTCTACTATTCTATATTTTCTATAGGAACTAGAGCCTAGGCAATTAGTAGTAGGTTATTATTAGTATTAATTATAGTAGCTATTAACTTAGTATATATAGTATTAAGAGCTATAAAGTTTCTATAGTAAGAGCTAGCTTTAATTAGGCTTGCTAGAGGAAATACAATAGCTTCAAACTTCTAGTAGTATAGATATTAGCTATCTATAGTAATTGAGATATTTAGATATAGTAACCACTTACTTAGTAATTGGGCTATTAGTAGTTTAGATATTCTTTAGCTACTATATATAGTAGAACCTAGTTATTAGAGTCTAAGGCTATAATTCTCTAAATATACTCTTAGAAATAGAGCAAAATAGTCTCTGTTGGAGGATATGGTCACGTGATCTTCGTATAATCATATATGATATTTGTACAATCACATGTAAACAAACAACAGGATCTTACACGTGTAGGAATAAGAGTCAGGTGACTCTAGTTCCTAAGCTAGAGGTATAATAGGACCTTAGTAACACGCTAGTGGGTTTGTACAAAGGGTTTTTTCACTATAGTACGAATAGGAGCTAGAATAGACTGAATAGAGACATGTTATTTCTTCTGAATCTGAGGACCCCAAAACGCCAACAGTCTCTTATTAGAGAATTAGTAAATATAGCTAATATCCAAATTACTACTTACCTTTATTATTATCGATTTCTTTAAGAATAGCTTGGTACACTCTATAGGCTTATATATACCCTATTGAATTAAAGAATTGTAGTCTTTTAATACCTTGGATTTAACCTATTTGAATATTAGTATTAGTAATAGTAGGAATTAGAATAAGAGAAATAAATAGTAGTAATTTAGATATTTTAAAGCAGTAATAAGAATAAGAATAAGAATAAGAGAAATAGTAGTAATTTAGATATTAACTACTATATAGAGGTTCTAAACTATTAACTAAACTAAGGCGGCATATAAAGTGAATATCTAGTGAATAGTAAAATGTATGCTTAGCAGGTGCTATCTAGAGTATATAATTCATTTAACATTACCCTAACCACATTAATTCCAAACTCCGAAATCTAAGTCATAGCAAAAAACAGGGCCCCTCCACTGTGTGTGCGCAGTATTACAAAAGTTATCCCTTACTCCACGCAATGAGCCATACCAATAACTCCAACAGCTACTATCTAGTGTTAATCGATCCTTCCCTTAGTTAATGCAAGTCAACTAATTCCCTTTCCGGGTTTCCTTGTGAGGTTTATAGTCCTTCACCTCGTCAAACCACTGACTCTCCTCGTTATATTTGTATGCATGGAAGTCAACGCCGTAAGGCTTCGGTTCAATGACGAATAACATCCCAAGTGGAACATCAAGATCAGCGATGTCGTTTCTGGTGAGGTCCATGAAGTAAGCCATGAGGACCCGAGCAATGGATCGATGTCCAATGATGAGGACATGGTCCGTAATTCTTTCGATCTCTCTCACCATATCTCGAAGTCGGCTGATAATTTGAAGGTAGCCTTCCCCACCTACCCCAGGATAGATGTAATGCAGCTTATCCTGCTTCCGCTTATTGAACTCCTGCGGAAAATTGTGTTCTATTTCCTCGTATGTGAGTCGTTCAAAATCGCCCGCATTCAGCTCATTTAGCATTTCCCAGTTCTTTACATCATAATCATCATCTGCCTCGAAATCTTCCGCAGTTTGTATGCTTCTCTTCAACATGGATGTCCAGATGCAAAAGTTCTTTTCGTCAAGCTCACCGAGGCGACTTTCGGGGTAAGGCGGTGTGTTGTCTCCAGGTTGTGGCGGAAAGCTAGAAGACAATATTTTGTCTTTCTGCTCAACCAGCCAATCCTTTCGCTTTTGAGTCATAAAGTTGTACAGGACAGCACCATAAGCGCGACCCTGAGGCGTAACGTCGGAGTTTCCACCGAGCTTTCCTTCCCTGTTATCATACGATTCACCATGGCGAGTAATCCAGATTTGTCTCGGGGCAAGGTTGAACGTGGTTAGGTACGAGGCTATGCCACCGCTCAGGAATCCCTTCAATTGGTGGTGTATGACTTTGCGTCCAACATCAATCATCTGGTACGAATTAGCGTCGTATTTACCAAAGCTTTGGTTGGACGAGTCTTTACCTTAATATATTGGATGCCATTTTTCTCCTCATAATCACCAAGCGGGACATACGCGCTTTCATAAGCCGCAACTCGTTTTCTAAAATCCTGCAAGGACGTCACTGGGTCCTTGCCTTTGTAGTCTGGGCCAGACAGCTTTAGTCGCATATTTGCTTCCAGGAGCTATAGTAATATTGTTAGCACAGGCTTCACCACTAGACTCAATGTCCTCTTACCCCTTGATCTTCGCAGATACTTTCGATGAATAGTATGCCAAGTTTGGAGTCGCGTTCCTTAACACGATTAAATAGCAGCTTTCGACGCTCAATTGTGCTATTCGTTGCATCTAGAATGCCAGCTGATCCGCCTTGAAGCAAAAGATAGTCAAGCAGCTCGTCGAGCGTTGAGATGGCTACCTGCTCTCGCACTTGGGACGCTCGCGCGTTTGAGGGGTCGAAGAACTCTGCACTCTGGTCCAAGGGCTCCATGGGTGTCACGCGTGTCGGTGGTTCTTCCGAATGATCTCTCGAAGCCGAGTCTTGGTTTTGGCCAGGTTCGACTCCATTGAGAAGTATATGTGCAGCCTGAGTGGGTGCATCCATTGTGCCGGAGGCCGTGGCGGTACCAGGGCGAGCATTCGTGTTTGTCACCGGCATTGTTCGGGGTTGAGTCTGGGCTGCATTGTCTGATGGTCCTGTTTGGGCAAAAGCTGCAACTCGTCGTCGGTTGCCGACGTTGAATATCTGACTGTTGTGTTGCTGCCATGAAAGGTATCGCTGGATTTTCTTGGTGATGTACGATTTGCCTCTTGCTGGGAGACCAACCATTATAATCACCAATTTGGATGCCACATCTCGTTCTGCAATACGACCGTCCGGAGAAACCCTAGAGCGTGTCATCCCAGGAATATTAAGCGTTGTTGCAGGTGGCCGTGTCCGAGGCGTGCTCGACCCTGAGTTTTGTCTAATTGGCATGCTGTAACTTGTTAGCCAGTTACATTGACACAAAACATGGAAGAGGTAGCCATGGAGCTTCTGGATGGGAACTTACAGATGAGGGCTACTCGGTGCTGTTGAGGGAGCGCTCCCGATAGAAGTATCGCTTGGGGTGTGACTCCCAGCATCATGTGGGCCACAGCCATGGCCGTTTGTAATCGTGTGATGGACACGTCCATGGGGAATAGGTATCGCTGGTACCAGTCCATGAGGAATAATTGGTGGCGGCACAAGTCCAGGGGAAATAGAGAGTGATGGTACCAGGCCCTGCGATATAGAGGACGACGGAACCAGGCCATTGGACGTGGGTTGCTTTTCGCGTGTCTCGTTGGAATGGTTATCATTTGAAGTCTCCACGGCGACTACATTACTCATGATTGCAGCTTTCCCAATGGAAGAAAGTTGCGACTGTCGCCTCAACCTATCTGTGACGGAATTAGTGAATGGCATATTTTGACGCCATGGTAAACCCGTACCTGCAATTTCATTGTCAACAACTGCCCCGGGAGTAAAGTGCGGCATCAGGCGAAGGGTATCGTGGGCGTGCCGCCGCCTGCAAGTGGACTGCGAGGCAGCGAGAGACTGAGGTCCTCAATAGCGGGTTTCGGGACAATTATCGATTCCGGCGGGTTGAAGGTGAAATAGAAACTGTGGACCGGGCTGTACAACTGAGGCTGAGGCTGAGGCTGTAAGACTTTGGGTGAAGGCGGATGACCCGGCGAAGGGGTACTACTCGAGGGTGTGCTTGGCTAAGAAATTCCGAAGTAAAAGAGATCAGTTGGGGTCAGTGGCATCTAGCGACTGAGACTGTATAGAGCGAATCGTGATGGACCGATGAAAAGTTTGGGTGGTATAATCGTTCAGTTTGATGACTTTGGGTTTTTGTTATGTTTTTCGAAAGAAGGAGAGGTAGGGAAAGTTGATATGAGTTGGGTTTCGTTGTTGGGGTATGTGTCGATCAGTGAGGACCAAAAAGGATAAAGTCAGTCGTTAGTGGTAAGTTGGAGTAAGTTCTGAGTACGGGAGTACATTTAATGACATGTTTGACCAGAGATCCAAGGAATTTGGCGATTTTAGCTTTTGATCAAGGCCTTGTAGGCCTGTCACCAGTGCGATTGGCGACACACTAAGGCGGTTCAGGCGGCCGACGGGGATGCCGGCACGACTGGGTGCAGACTAGGTGCATGCTAGGTACATGCAGACAAAGGGAGGGAGTACCGGGTTTACTTGTACCCCGGATGCTTCCACGTCCGTCTGCATCTGGAAGGGGAAGAAGGGCAAGAAGGGGAAGAAGACGTTCTAAAGGTGAAATATACATTCCACCATTTTTTACATTTATCCTACATGCAGTATTTCAGAGGACAATCCCAAGGGCATCCCTTACCTACGTACAGTACTGTACAGTACCTCCTGATTCAGGCTTAGTTTGGCCCCAACGGGGACCTCGCACTCTAATTGAGATGAGAACATGTTATAGCGAAAACTAATATAGAAGACGGAGTACATGGTACTGTACAGTACCATGTAGTATCCATATCCCCTATACTATATCAGATATGGTTCATATCATCCCATATATATGGCACAGACTGTAGGGTATTTACAATTTACAGAGTACATTCGAGTTCCTGCACCTACTGTAATCAATACAGTAAAAAGCACAGTACAGCTCGAGACACAGATCGAGAACACAGCTCTATATTGAATGTACTGTACAGTACATACTGTACCCTTCGGAATACAGGGCAATTACTTTCCCTGTCGACCGCATGCTTCAACCCCACGTTTATGCATGCTTTGCACTAGTTGGTCCAAATGGAATCGAGAACAAGGCCGCGGTGAAACCTTGTCGCAGACAGACTCATACCATGGCCCTACCACAACAGTTGCTACAACTTCCTACTGACCCTTGATGACTCTGCTCTGCTCATGATATGTTTTGGTAGTTGCAGTACTGTAGTGCTTTCTGTTCTCCACGGCTAGAGGCATATTATATTGTAGTACCCAAGAAATATTTCGAGGCATAAATACGACAATAAACTGGCATTTCCA
This sequence comes from Pseudogymnoascus sp. VKM F-4516 (FW-969), assembly GCA_000750815.1. Classification (NCBI taxonomy): domain Eukaryota; kingdom Fungi; phylum Ascomycota; class Leotiomycetes; order Thelebolales; family Thelebolaceae; genus Pseudogymnoascus; species Pseudogymnoascus sp. VKM F-4516 (FW-969). The sequence goes on from JPJZ01000043.1 coordinate 53,081, forward strand.
GCCACTTTTTCCCCCTTGTCATTTCTCTCATTTCTCACCAGACATATATGAACGTACGTATGCCTATACGGAAGGAGGAATATAGCCAGAATAAATTGTCAGAAGAGTGACTCCTCTTGCAAGTACTCAACAAAGTACTGCACTATAAAGTCCTAAACAAAGACTAACTGTAGGGTACAACAGGTACTACCGACATCCACACCCTCTCTTGGAGTACTGTACGGTATACAATAGTAGAAACAACAAGCGTCTCCTAGCCTCCCTTAAAAAAAGATTTCTGCCCATCCCTACCGCCTTCGTTTGCTTATGTTCTGACTGTTGTGAGTAATCCCCCCCACTGTACCATTCATGTCACGTGTGATAAGGGATGATAGCCTTCTCTCACACCTGAATTACGTTATTTCTCCCAGTAAAAGGACTGTTCAGTCGACTTTACATGGCCGGCGGGTGATCTGGCTATTGAGCCTTCTTTGACTTTAAATTTCGCATTTTTAGGAGCCTAAAGCCATTAAATAGAGTATAGTAAGTATAGTAACAGTTCAATTAATTCATTTCTGATATCTATGTGCTATATATTTTGTCCCGCCCTGAAGCTTCCGATCTGACTGCCAAACTAGGAGTTTTGCGGTCGCCAGAACGGCATACACCTCACAGATTGGGTGTAGGTCTCCCCGTAACCCGCAATTATCCGCATACCGCTCAGAAATGCATGTCACATGATATTGCCCCACCTAACTCACAGGCGCGTCACAGCTCGCGACTGAACTCCACATAAACACGGTTCTGGCTGAGACCCAATTGTCTTCGCCGCAACTTCTCCATCGTACAGTCAATTACTTCCTCCAAGTACCAACAACGATACCCACGATGTCCGATATCAACAGCTCAACTACTCAAGCTCAGGGCGGTGAGCTTCACGGGGACGAGGCCAGCAAGGGCAAGGGCAAGGCTGCCGACCCAACCCAAGATGTGAGCATGGGCGAAGAGGATGAGGAGGAGGACAGCAGTGACGATGAGATTGATGAGGTCAGTACTTGAGATCGCGACCCCTAATGTCTATTATGCATCAAATTTATCTAACATTTACCCTAGGCTGCTCCTGTCGGTATGATATTGAAGCCCTTGAACCGCTGAACGACCACCCTACTAACTCACATCCAGTCGACGAAGCCGATGATGACAACATGGAGGAGATCGATACCAGCAACATCATCAGTGGTGGTAGACGCACTCGCGGTCGCCAGATCGACTTCGCCCAGGCTGCCAAGGATCTCCCAGAGGATGAGGAGGACGAGGACGACGATGGAGATTTCGAGGCCCCAGCGGATGAAGATAAGATGGACGAGTAGATCATGGGCACTAAACAAGGGCTCCTATGAGGATATCTGCCATCAACAATCAATGCATCAATGAGAAGCGTCTGGCCAGCGATACAATGAGCTTACATATTGACGTTCCAACTTCTTGTGCAACATATGTCCTCTCAGTGTAGTCATGATTGTCCCCATAACTCTTCATATTAAGAGCCCATTTTATAAAGTATGGTTTCAATAAGAGTCCTTGCAATACGATGTTACGGTTCGCCTTACTTTTACCTCATTCCGGGTTGAGCTGGAAATGGCACCTGGTGCCAACAACGAGCTTTCCCAGAAAAAGCACGTGCTAAAGTTCTAACATATTTTGAAGTATTGTAAACGTGACACGGTTTCCCAAATCGCCAGGTCATTTAACTCTAGACACGACAAATTGTGGTGATGGTTGAAGATTAATTATTTGCCACCGGACTATCGATACCTCTTCATAATATCGACTATCGCTGGGGCCCAGGTTTTATGGGACAGTATCAACAATCTAGACGGGGATCAGTGTTGCGAAGCGAGCAACTCCCTTCTGCCAGGCAGGCAAACCAACATAAGCTTCCTGTCCTAGTTTTATCTTCTCCGCCGTAACTATGGCCTCGAGGTACGTGTGTGTGTATTCCTGGGGATTTTGCGTTTGGCGAAACACGGTGTCCAGATCACCCGATGAAAGCCGCCAAAGTTATGCGTTGGAAACTAGCCAGGCTTCAAACATCGAACAGATGCATCCACATGCTACTCCCAAGATGTCGCCGGTCTAGCAGAATGCGTTTACTACAGCCACATCATGATCGATCCTATCAGCCTGTGTCATTGCAGCAAGACGCAGCGCGAACCTAGCTGGTTCGCGCCCGAGCCTCATTAGCCAATGCGCGACGTCATAAGCTACAAAATCGCCGAATGAATGCCTGTTAACTCAAACCTCCAGGTTCGGACCGTCGTCTTTACACCAGAGAGATCCTCGCAGCGCTCTCTTCGAAGGATACGATGGCGGCGGGGCTGGTCGGGCGAACAGCGGATCGCCGCGCAACGACGGTGGTTACGGATACGGCGGCGGTGCAGGGACGGGGTCGCTGGGAGCTGAGAGGCAAGCGTACAGGCCAGCAACACCCAATTCAAGGTACGAATGCATTCATGCGACACATGCTTCAACTCCAAAGCGTGATGTGGCTTTCGTAGAGCCCAAGGGATAGATGGTAACCTGAGAAACTTTAGGGGGCAATACAGCGATGCTACTTTGAACGAGTTAGAAAGTCAGAATGACGGGCAGGTGGAGGGTATTCTGGGGAAGGTGAAACAATTAAAAGATGTATGTATGCATGGAGCTCCAAGGTTGGATCGTCACTAATAAATTGCTTTTTAGATGACGATTGCAATTGGCGACGAGATCCGCGAATCTTCAGCACTGGCCGAAAAGATGAACGATTCATTCGACAATACAAGAGTGAGATTAAGGGGGACTATGAATAGAATGCTTCTCATGGCAGAGAAGACCGGCGTTGGCTGGAGGGTTTGGGTTGGCTTCTTCGCCGCTGTTATGCTACTCTTCATCTACGTCTGGCTGTTCTAGATTTCGGAATTGGTATGTGGCGTTGAAGGTGTAAAAATAGTCTAGCTGTGGGAAGAAGTCAGGCAAAATTCAAGCTTCCGCGTAGCATTTCAACATTTCAGCCAAGAGAGTTGAAAATGCGTGGTGTTCAGAGACCATCTACAAATTAATCAGACATCCCGTTGTATCACAGTGGCCAATATCATTATTATGCAACCGGGGATTGCCCCTGTTTAATTGATACTTTGACTTGAGTGGTGAGACTCATCGTCGTCAAGCTCTCGGAATGAACTGTTCCTCCTGCCACTGCCAAGGGTGCGAGGAGCAAGGTTGCTCGACCTCGGACTGCTCTGAAAACCACTGCTTTCACGAAGACCTTCATTCGCCCGCCGCCCCAAAGGCAGGCCCGATGCCCCCTCGCTTTCGTCGCTTGAACTTGTCAGTTCCTCTTCGGTGTCTGTATGCTCGTAGCCACCCATAGCTGACTCAGGAACCCCACTATCCAAATCAGCGTCCATGTCCATGTCCATATCAAGGTCTACATTGTCGTCAAGTCCTTGGTCATGGATGAGATCGTCCTCCTGGAGCATTTGAGACTGGTTCTCGTCATCAGATGCCATTCCACCTTCACTCCCATACCCGTGGCTATGACCTTCATTGCCACGTACCAGCGCATCTCGATACATCTCGTCGGGAATGCGTTGTGCCATGGTGGCTCCGGCAGTGTCGTCAGCGTCCAAATCGTCTTCACTACCCGACTCGCCAGGGCCCAGCCCCGTGATATCGGCTTCTGGAATATCATCGTCAAGATCTCGTGCCTCTTCCATGTCCCCATCGCCTCCTTCTCCCTGCAAGAGTTCGTCTGCAGCCTCCGCCTCGGCGAGCTCCTGGGCGAGTTGTTCGCGCCGCAAGGCCTCTTGGTGTTCCTCAAGCTCGCGCTTCTCTTCTCGGAGCTGATGGAGGCTTTTGACGACTCCTGGTGGTTTTATCCACGAGCTGCCATAATTCTGGACGTTCTGCTTCCGGCGTTCCATATAGAGTTCATCAGCGCGCAGTCGTGCCAAGGGCGTTCTACTGGCAAGGCCATTTTGTCCTCGCCGTAATGGGTGCGGCCCTGAATTCTGGCCGGAGCCCGCGTTTGGTGAAAGGTGGTCGGCATTGGTTATAGCATCATGCTGGCCTGGGTAGTCGTTGGTGTGGTGGTTTGAGGAGTACCACAGCGTATGAGACTATAAATGATAGGTGAGCGGGGGATCGCGTAGATACCGAATAGCAGGGCAACCTACGTCTCGAGGAGCAAGACTGGGGAGCGAGCACATCATCTCTAAAAAACCTGAAGGGGGCCGACCGACAACGGTGCAGCTATTGACCTCGGAGTTTTGAAGCTTTCAGACCGCTGAGGTTGCTGGCAATGCTTGTGGTGTGTAATGGGCCGTACTTTGTAAATAGAGTGATTGCCAAGGCAAGGCTGCGACTGCAGGCTGAGGTCAAAACAATGGGGTTTGAGGACGGTCCGTGCTCTCACACTGGCACAGAATTCAAGAAACACATAAGAAATCAACCTCAATTTGTAAGTATGCCCGTGCAGTTCGCTGTGTTGATTTCCTGTGCTTTGAATTTTTAAAATAGTTTTGTTATATTTAATTATAAGGGTTATGGAAGAGTTTCAGGCAAGATGAAGGTACACTTACTCTTCCATCCAAGTCCACAACACTTTGCAGTACATGTGAAACTAGTATGGTGGTTTTAAGGTTGGCACATGCATGTGGAGTAACCAGACAACGCACAGACGGAGGTTTACAAGCGCCCAATATCAATATCTGATAGGCTGGTGTATCTTCCAAATGCGAACTCTCCTATTGGCTTTCCAGGGATGAGGTGCGTCTTAAACTCCGATCAGCCTCATGGTACGTATAGTATGAATTGTGTACTTTGGATTTCCAACTTCCAACTTCCACGCCGCAAGGAGTTGCATGTGATATATGGATTAGCTTTGTATACTGCCAGCAACTACTCCCGATTGGCCATGACTTGTGCTGTTTCTATTGTGCTCTACTTACTGTATGAGTGGGCAGGATCAAAGTACGGTTATTTTTCTATACTACGTCCCATTGACTTATGTACAGCAGTACTGGTCAATAGCTACCTCTATGGTTTGTTATGTGCACTGTAGCATATCGGGTAACTCTATTTTCTACCCTTTAAATTGTGTATCATAGAAAGCAGAAGGCCTTGATAACATCTTGTATGGAGAAGATGGAGGAACAAACGAAACTAAAGTATTACTCAGTATGGTGACTGATGTTATTGCCCCCCACTTCCGGTATCAACAGCAGTACCTCCATTTTTCCCTATCTCACAAGCGAGGAGCTTATATTACCTAGCGGGGTACTTTCTGTATCCGCCAACCGCCTTATAGTGCAGAAGTACCCTGCTATGACAGAGGCCAAGCCTTTCTCTGGGGTACTTCAGATTTGCCTGTAATTCCCATATAAACCTATTGTACTGTGCCTCAAAACTCATGCTGTGTACTCGTCACACAACTGTAGATCTTGGTTTGTCGCCGTTAACATCTTGACCTATAGTAGTAATTTAACTGGTACTGAGAGTGTCTACAGTAGGCAAAATCTGTTGACACTCTTAGTGCACAAGTAAAGATCCATACAGCTCACTTGCTTTATTCAGCTAAACTTCCATCCCGCGCCCTCTCATTGCCCGCATCACCCCTCCTACCCTTCTCACCCTTCTGTTTCCGGATGCTCCTATTTCTCCCGTCGACCCTTACCCATAGTCACCATAGCCTCAACACTCCTCTGCCTTTCCTTGCCTACGTGCTGTTTCCCTCACTTCTTCCCATTCCCTCCCTCCGGTAATCCTCGCTCTCCGTTTGTTCTGTTTCCTACACAATCACCTCTTCACCCAGCTCTCACCTGCTCCAACTTCACCAATCGTGCGTGGAAATCGGATAGTATTTATTGATGCGCAGACAGTGTGCATTGTCTTGCCAGTGAATACAAAGATCAGGATATCGCAGGTAAATACATCCATGTCCTTTCTCTGCTCTTATCCGACAGTTTGGCTTTCGTCTTTCGTGTTGTCATGGCATGGGGAGGTTTGGTGGACCTGACGAATCACCAATCTTCTCTTTATCGCCAATCGCTCGTGCCAGAGCACCCCCAAGGTGCATGCCCATCGGAGTCGCAACATCAATCGCAATCGACCAGGCACCAATTTATTTTCATATCTGCTCAGATTCTATACAGCCTGCCTGCTACTTCTTGCGCCTCGGCTGCCGGTAACGGGAGTCCGACCGATTGATTGGATTGGGGCTTAGTTGTATCGGATTTCTCGCAGCTGAGCGACCGCCCAAAGCTATCGCCCGAGACAAAGCGACCCCTCCAAGCTATCTAATCAGCCCATAACCTCAACCATTATTTTCTTTCAACCACATATTTTCAGGATCCAAATAACTAATGACCCTCAAATTTCAGCAGGGCACGCTACTATATTTACTTAGCTGGGAACAAGACGACATTGCCCATCTGTTCCACGAACAATTCGGATTTCTCCCATTCGTGGGCCCTCTTGCCTAACATGGGCAGAGTCGACGATTTCGATGATAGACATATCCAAACTGCGGCCGAAAATGAGCCCTACAATCAATATGAATACCAAACCAAGGACAACGAGTCGTGGGCTGGAGCTCTTCCAGTGAAGCAGTAAGCTTTTCTGTGGAATTGATTTTATATATTGCTGATCACTCAATATTTAGAGGCTTGTATGATCCCGCTTTAGAGAAGGATGCTTGTGGAGTGGGATTTACCTGGTGAGTATAATCCTCTCGGTTTGGATACAGCAGCTTACGAAATAATAGCCATATCAAGGGCAAAGCCAGCCACAAGATTGTTGGCGATGGTATGTCTGCTTTCCAACTTTGATGTGTTCATGACTGACATTTTTTTGGTGCAGCTAAGAACTTGCTTTGTAACATGACCCATCGTGGGGCAGTTGGTTCTGATGCACGGGATGGAGATGGTGCTGGTGTCATGACATCGATTCCTCACAAATTCTTCATCAAGAACTTCGAGCGCGAGTCCGATGTCAAACTCCCTCCTCTGGGGCAGTATGCAGTTGGCAACTTGTTCTTCAAACCAGACGAAGAGGTTTTACAAGATTCCAAGAGACAGTTAGTAAGCATTGCAGAGTCTCTTGGCTTGCGTGTTTTGGGTTGGCGTGAGCCTCCTAGGGATTCTACTATTCTGGGTCCTGCAGCTGCTTCGCGTGAACCCGTCATACTGCAACCATTTGTTGTGCTTTCGTCTGCGTATGGCCCTGGAAATACGCCAGAGATTACTGACCCTGACCAATTTGACGAGAAATATTTCGAACGACAACTCTATGTCCTCCGTAAGCGTGCTACCCACACCATCGGGCCACACAATTGGTTTTATTTATGCTCGCTATCCAATAAGAACATCGTCTATAAGGGGCAGCTTGCCCCTATCCAGGTATACCAGTATTACTACGATTTGGTAAATGCAGACTACGAGGCACACTTTGCTCTTGTGCACTCTAGATTTTCGACGAATACCTTTCCATCTTGGGATCGAGCTCAGCCGCTGAGATGGGCAGCCCACAACGGTCAGTACTGCAAACCTCGATGCTTAACTTCGGTTTCTAACCATTTCTCCAGGCGAAATCAATACCCTCCGTGGAAACAAGAACTGGATGCGCGCTCGAGAGGGTGTGATGCAATCAGATGTTTTTGGTGACGAGCTGGAACAACTATATCCTATTGTTGAGCATGGTGGATCGGACTCGGCCGCCTTCGATAACGTCCTCGAGTTGTTGACCATAAACGGAGTCCTATCCCTCCCAGAAGCCGTCATGATGATGGTACCAGAGGCATGGCAGGATAATCCCGCCATGGATCCTGCCAAAGCTGCTTTCTATGAGTGGGCTGCCTGCCAGATGGAGCCATGGGATGGCCCAGCGTTATTTACATTTGCCGATGGAAGATACTGTGGAGCCAACCTCGACAGAAACGGCCTGAGGCCCTGCAGGTACTACGTTTTGGACGACGATAGAATCATCTGTGCTTCAGAAGTTGGCACTATCAGTGTGGACCCGGAGCGCGTGGTTCAAAAAGGTCGGCTGCAGCCCGGCAAGATGTTGTTAGTCGACACACTTGCCGGTCGCATCATTGATGATGCCGAGTTGAAGGCTACTGTGTCGAATCGTCAAGACTTCAAAACATGGCTTCAGGATCAGCTAATAAGCCTGCCTAAAATTCATGATACCTTTGCAGCATCTGGCACTTTTGATCTTGCTCCAAAACCAACCAGCTCTGCAATTCAAGAAGATCCAATGCTTAAGGCATTCGGCTACACGTTTGAACAAGTCAGTCTGCTCCTTGGCCCTATGGCTACCGATGAGAAGGAGGCACTAGGATCCATGGGCAACGATGCTCCTCTAGCATGCCTGGCGCAAGCTCCACGTCTACTTTATGAATACTTTAGACAGCTCTTCGCCCAAGTGACAAATCCGCCGATCGACCCCATTCGAGAAGCTATTGTTATGTCCTTGGAGTGCTACGTTGGGCCGCAGGGAAACCTCCTTGAAATGGATGCCTCACAATGCAGCCGTCTGCTTCTACCCACACCCGTCTTATCGATCCCTGAGTTGAATTCTCTGAAGGATATCACCAAGCTACATCCCCAATGGACCGTCAAAATCATTGATCTTACCTTCAAGAAGGAAGAGGGTGTTCAGGGGTATATCAGGCACCTGGACTACATCTGCAACGAAGCAACAGCCGCGATCGAGAACAAGGACCGCATTATTATCTTATCTGACAGGGCCACTTCTGCAGACCGCGTTCCCGTTTCCGCTCTTCTGGCTTGCGGAATGGTCCATCATCATCTAGTCAACAACAAATGGAGATCGCTGGCCGCAATCATTGTCGAAACTGCCGAGGCTCGCGAGGTTCACCATATGTGTGTGCTCCTCGGGTACGGTGCTGACGCCATCAACCCCTATCTTGCTATGGAGTGCATCCTGAAGCTCAACCGCGAAGGACTTATAAGAAAGAAGTTGAGCGACGACATGCTTATCCGGAACTACAAGTACTCCGCAGATGGCGGCATTTTGAAAGTCATGAGCAAGATGGGCATTTCAACATTGGCTAGCTACAAAGGAGCTCAAATTTTTGAGGCTCTCGGTGTAGATGATAGCGTCGTAGACAGATGCTTCAAAGGCACCGCGACACGAATTCGCGGTATAACCTTCGAGCTGATTGCCGAGGATGCATTTAGATTCCACGAACAAGGATTTCCTTCGCGCTCGACGTCTAGCATCCCTGGATTACCGGAGTCTGGCGAATACCATTGGCGTGATGGGGGAGAACCGCACATCAACGATCCTACGTCGATTGCCAATATCCAAGATGCAGTACGAACAAAAAATGACAAGTCCTATGAGGCATATTCGCTTTCCGAGTACGAGCAGATCAAGTCTTGTACTCTTCGTGGGCTGTTGGACTTCAAATTCGATGAGTGTACTCCAGTTCCCATTGACCAAGTCGAGCCTTGGACCGAAATCGTTCGCCGGTTTTGCACTGGCGCCATGTCCTATGGCTCCATATCCATGGAGGCCCATTCCACTCTTGCGGTTGCAATGAATCGTTTAGGTGGCAAATCTAATACTGGCGAAGGTGGAGAAGATCCGGAGCGCTCCAAGCAAGCGCCGAATGGCGATACGATGAGGTCCGCCATCAAACAAGTTGCTTCTGGACGCTTCGGTGTGACATCAAATTATCTTGCCGATTCAGATGAGATACAGATCAAGATGGCACAAGGTGCCAAACCGGGCGAGGGCGGCGAGCTTCCTGGCCACAAAGTATCAAAATCAATTGCCCGAACTCGTCATTCTACTCCTGGTGTTGGTCTCATCTCCCCACCGCCTCATCATGACATCTATTCTATTGAAGATCTCAAACAACTGATTTACGACCTGAAGTGTTCAAACCCTCGGGCTAGGGTATCGGTGAAGCTGGTATCTGAAACTGGGGTCGGTATTGTTGCGTCAGGTGTGGCAAAGGCCAAAGCAGATCATATTTTAATCTCTGGACATGACGGTGGTACCGGAGCATCTCGATGGACTGGCATTAAATATGCCGGCTTGCCGTGGGAGCTTGGGCTGGCAGAGACTCATCAGACCTTGGTTCTCAATGACCTGAGAGGTCGTGTCGTTGTACAAACCGATGGCCAATTGCGAACCGGCAGGGATGTCGCTATTGCCTGTCTTCTAGGTGCTGAAGAATGGGGATTTGCTACAACACCTCTCATCGCAATGGGGTGCGTCTTTATGCGCAAGTGCCACCTGAATTCTTGCCCTGTCGGCATTGCCACGCAAGATCCTGAGCTTCGTAAGAAATTCAAGGGTGCACCAGAAGATGTGATCAATTTCTTCTACTATATCGCCAACGAGCTTCGTGCCATCATGGCAAAGCTAGGATTCCGAACTATCAATGAAATGGTTGGGCATGCAGAGGTCCTTCGTGTCCGCGACGACTTGCGGACCCCTAAAACAGCAAACATAGACCTGTCGTTGATTTTAACCCCGGCTCACCAGTTACGCCCCGGTGTGGCGACATTCAATGTGCGCAAGCAGGATCACCGGCTTTACGTCAGGCTTGATAATAAGCTCATCTCCGAGGCTGAATTGACGCTAGATAAGGGCCTGCCGTCACGCATCGAGTGCGATGTTATTAACACAGACCGTGCTATGGGGACTTCTCTCTCGTACCAAGTGTCAAAGCGGTATGGTGAGGAAGGCTTACCTATGGATACTGTTCACGTAAACATAAAGGGGTCTGCCGGGCAGTCATTTGGTGCCTTCCTTGCACCTGGCATCACGCTGGAGCTCGAGGGTGATGCCAACGACTACGTCGGAAAAGGACTCTCTGGCGGTCGCTTGATTGTCTATCCTTCCCGGGCAGCTGTCTTCAAGGCCGAGGAAAATGTGATTGTGGGCAACGTTTGTCTCTATGGCGCCACGGGAGGCTCTGTCTTCTTTCGGGGCATGGCTGCAGAGCGCTTTGCTGTTCGTAACTCAGGTGTCACAGCGGTTGTCGAGGGCGTTGGCGACCATGGCTGCGAATACATGACTGGTGGCCGAGTTCTTATCCTCGGAAACACAGGGCGCAACTTTGCTGCTGGAATGTCTGGCGGCATTGCCTATGTTTTGGATATACACCGAGACTTCATGTCCAAACTCAATACGGAGATGGTTGAGGCGTCTGCCATCGATGATCCTGCCGAAATTGCTTTTGTTCGTGGTCTGATAGAAGACCACCATCACTACACCGGATCCGAACTGGCCGCCCGCATTCTGCTGGACTTCAATCGCGCACTCAAGCGCTTCATAAAAGTACTACCCGTCGACTACAAGAGGGTTCTAGCGGAAGAAGCGGCGAAAGCAGCTGAGGCAAAACAAGCCGAATTTCAGTTGCCCCTCCTGCATGGGGCTCAGGGTCGACAGTCGCGCGAAGGTGCCTTGGTAGACAAACATGTGCATGGAAAGAAGCAGGATCTTCAAGACATAGAAGAGACTGTGGGCGATGCTGCTGCTGAGAAAAAGCGATCCTTGGTCCTTGATAAAACAAAGGGGTTCATGAAATACCAACGGCGCTCTGAAAAATACCGTTCAGCGAAAACACGAACTCGTGATTGGGCAGAACTTTCTAAGCGTCTTGACGAGGATGAGCTCAAGTATCAAGCCGCTCGCTGCATGGATTGTGGCGTGCCATTCTGCCAGTCGGACTCTGGGTGTCCTATATCAAACATCATTCCAAAATGGAACGAACTGGTTTTCCAGAACCAATGGAAGGATGCCTTGAACCGGCTTATCATGACCAACAACTTCCCAGAGTTTACAGGCCGCGTTTGTCCGGCACCCTGTGAGGGGGCCTGTGTGCTTGGCATCAACGAAGATCCAGTCGGTATCAAATCTATCGAATGTGCTATTATAGATAGGGGGTTTGATATGGGCTGGATGGTGCCTCAACCACCAAAGGTACGCACTGGAAAGAAAGTCGCAATTATAGGATCCGGACCTGCCGGTCTTGCTTGCGCCGACCAGCTTAACAAAGCCGGTCATCTGGTAACTGTGTACGAGCGTGCAGACCGACCCGGTGGCCTGCTAATGTATGGCATCCCAAATATGAAGCTCGACAAAGCGATTGTGAAGCGCCGCACAGACTTCATGGCATCCGAGGGCATCATTTTCAAGAATGGAGTCGCTGTGGGTGAGGACATCGAGCTCTTGGACCTCCGGAAAGAAAACGATGCGGTTGTTATTGCTACCGGAGCCACGGTTGCACGCGATCTCCCGATCAAGAACCGTAATCTGGAAGGCATTCACTTTGCGATGCAATTCTTACACAAAAACACCAAGTCTCTTCTCGATTCCAACCTTGATGATGGCGCATACATTTCTGCCAAGGGCAAGAATGTGGTCGTTATTGGCGGTGGAGACACAGGTAATGACTGCATTGGTACATCACTCCGACACGGTGCCAAGTCCGTCACAAACTTCGAGCTGCTGCCTCAGCCGCCCCCAGAGCGTGCTCGAGACAACCCATGGCCTCAGTGGCCAAGGATCTATCGGGTTGACTATGGTCATACTGAGGTGAAGCAACACATGGGCAAAGACCCTCGCGAGTTCTGCGTCATGTCCGAGGATTTTGTTGATGATGGCAATGGAGCTGTCAAGGGCATCAATACCATCCGTGTGGAGTGGACTAAATCTGCTACCGGTGGATGGGACATGAAAAAGATCGAGGGGTCGCAGCAATTCTTCCCAGCTGAATTAGTGCTCCTCTCTATGGGATTCTTGGGGCCTGAGGATCGTGTTCTGGGTGACGAAATAGAGAAGGACGGGCGCAAGAACGTCAAGACGCCTCCTGGAAAGTACAGCACGAGCGTGGATGGAATTTTTGCTGCCGGTGATTGTCGTCGTGGGCAGTCGCTAATCGTTTGGGTAAGCCCGTCCCATTGCTTTTTAGTGAAGTTTGACTGCTAACACGGGTAAATTAGGGAATAAACGAAGGCAGAAGTTGTGCACGGGAATGTGATATGTTTTTGGAGAATTCGTCACTTCTCCCGGTGACAGGTGGTATCGTGAAACGGAGCGCACATGAGATTTTACAGCCACCTTCAGGCGTGAGCATCAGCACCTAGATCGAGTTAGGATCGGGGCAGCAATGGTACATTGGATTTCCATAGTTGAATATAAGGAATTGGTAAAAATTATACTATAGCCATAAGGTCTTGTGCCAGATGCAGTTATATTTTTAAAGTTCTCAGTGTGTTTCAACCAAGGCGAAGCTAACATTAATATTATAGGCAGTGTTGCTATCTCGAAGTCATGTATCTTTAGTCTGGTGATGCCAATAATTATTTACTGATGTGATAAAATTTATATTGGTTCCGAATAATTGAATTGTGAGTTAACCCCGCACATATATTCATATCAAAGAGCTATATCAGCATAAACAACCCCAGTCTAGTTTCACAAGCAGCACATGGCGCACAGGATATCTAGGTAACATGTTTATGTCATACAGTTTTTCCACAAAGTCTGTTGTCGTGTAACTTCATCGTGGTTATCGTCTCACATCTTACCCTGCGGTAATAAATGTGGATAACACGCCAAGCATTTGACTCAGTTCTCCGTACATGTTATGTAGTACAGTAAAGAGGATGCTGCCGGACTCCGTAGCACGTGGAAATGCCAAAGTCATTGAATATCCAAGTATTGGACTACTCAAGTTGGCAAAAATGAGAGCGTCCCACTTATTTTATAGTTTATACAGGTCATAGCCAATACATCAGACACGTGCGTCAATGGAGCTTGCCAAGTGACTTTTGGGGCCAATGAACAACGTGGTGGCGGCTAAAAAGTACGTATACTATAGCAGACACAGCTCTTATCGCGATAGCTGCTTTCCTTGGTTACGGTAAATTGACACCAGCCGCCTCGTTGACGACAACCGAGCCTGTACCGCACAACAAACTTGTCAATAGGAACCAGAGCCTCAAGCAGAGCTCTATTTTCAAAGGCACAGTTTCACAATGCGGTTTGGGCAGACATTGGCGAACTCTGTTCATGAGCCATGGAAGGAACAGTACCTTGACTATGCAAAGCTGAAGCGTCTCTTGAGAGAGGATGGCAATGGAGACGACAAGCCATGGACGGAGGACGACGAGTCTCGCTTTTGCGAGGAAATACTAAACACGCAACTCGGAAAGGTCGCTGCGTTCCAGGAATCGACATTCCAAAAGCTCGAGGAGCGTGCCAACAATGTCAGTGACCGACTCAAAGATCTGGCACCTCAAGGTGCCGATAGCGCCGACATTGCCAAGTTCAAGGAGATCGAAGATGAACTGGATAGTATCACCAATGAAGCGAATCAACTCAAAAAGTACAGCGCTTTGAACTATACTGGATTCTTAAAGATTGTCAAAAAACATGACCGGAAAAGAGGAAACAAATATAAGGTCCGCCCAATGTTGCAAATCAACCTATCAAAACGACCTTTCAACTCAGAGCAAGCCTATACTCCCATGATCAACAAATTGTCGGTGATGTATTTCATTGTCCGGCAACATCTTGAAGATAGGGCAGGCAAAGGACCGTCCAATTCTGAGGACAGAAAGATCCCGTCGACCGTCGACATGCCACTGCAACCGCACCCCCAAAACAGCGAGAAGTACATGGCGTACAAATGTGAGCTCCCTGGAACTACTTAAAAGTTAAGCTGCTAATATATTCCCAAAGTTTGGGTCCACCCTGATAACCTCTTGGAGGTCAAAACATATATCCTACGCCGCCTACCTGTTCTTGTATACAGCGAACAGTCCGCAAACCAAGCCGATTCCTCCCAGGGGGACCCCACTATCACATCTCTGTATTTCGATAACTCACAGTTCCGTCTTTATTCACAAAAAGTGGACGGAACCGTCGATGCCTCCTCGCTCAGAGTTCGTTGGTATGGGAAATTGAGCGACAAACCGGAACTGCTCCTCGAGCAGAAGACAATTTACAATGCTGGGAATAGTGAGGAAAAGCGCTTCCCGATTAAAGAGAAATATGTGCAGCCTTTCATCAGTGGCGAATATAAGATGGGCAAGCACGTGGAGAAACTTGAAAGACAAGGCCAGCCAGAGGAGAAGGTAGCCGACTATCAGCGATCCGTGAACGAGATCCAGGAATTCATCAAAGACCGAGATCTCCACCCGGTATTGAGAGCCAATTACACCCGTACAGCGTTTCAAAAGCCTTTGGATGACCGGGTAAGAATTTCTATTGATACCGAATTGGTTTTCATCCGGGAGGATTCTCTAGACGCCGATCGGCCTTGCCGAAACCCAAACAGCTGGCATCGAACGGATATTGATAACACTCAGATGGAATTTCCGTTTCAAAATGTCAACCAGGGCGAGATATCTAGGTTTCCATATGCCGTGCTCGAAATAAAGGTCAAGGAAAATTCCGGGAAGAAATCACCGCAGTGGATACAGGACTTGATGGCCTCGCATCTCGTGCATAAGGCGCCACGCTTCTCAAAGTTTGTACACGGTGTTGCATCATTGTTTGAAGATTATGTGAACAGCCTTCCTTTCTGGCTAAGCGACGTGGAGACGGATATTCGAAAGGATCCACATGCTGCGTTTGCAGAAGAAGAGCTCGCCAAGGCGCAAAAGGCTGAAGGCGAACTACTTGTTGGAAGCTATATGGCCTCTGCCAGCAACAGAAAAGGGAGTTATAAGGGAGCCCAAGAATCACCCATGGGCAAGTCATATATGACCGACAGACTTGCTTCAGAAACAGCCACCAAGTCCCGGGCCATGGCTGATGTAGCGAGAAAGGGGAAAGGAAAGGGCAGGGCCCAGGAAGACGAGAATGGAGACGGAGGCGCTGGGGGCATCAGTGGATATGGTACCACATCATCTGTGTTCCCTTCCTTCTCGCTTTCAAGATATGCGCAATCTCGCAGGCAGCATAAAGCGGCTCTACCACCCGGTGTCACCAAGCCCGGGCTTCTAATCAAAGACTCAGGCCCATTACAAGTGGAACCAAAGGTTTGGCTTGCAAACGAACGAACGTTCCTGAAATGGCAGCACATTTGTATATTGCTGGGTGCTCTTGCTGTAAGTCTCTATACAGCTGCGGGCGAAAACACTCTCGCGGAATACATGGGAATTGCCTATATTATCATCGCGGCTTTTGCTGGGTTATGGGGTTACTACATCCATTTCGTCCGACGCAGGATGATCATCGCACGGAGTGGAAAAGACTTCGATAATTTTGTGGGACCACTGGTTGTCAGTTTTGCCTTATTGGTTGCTCTGTTGTTAAACTTTGGATTTAAGGTATGAACATCCCGCAGGAGAAGGGGGTGTACGGTTGAAACCGCGATTCCCATCGTTAGTAAATTGATACAGCATGCTAACAATATATAGTATAACGCTGCGCTGGAGAGAATGGGCCGGAATGGACAGGGAAACAATGGTACTGCTTCGGGTTCTCAAAGCACAGACAATGGCGTCTATTCCGAGTTTGTGAGATAGCACAGTGAAGTGTAAATAAAGTTGTTAGGAAGCGGGCACAGGATAAAATCTTACAACATGTATAAGCAGGGTCATGAAGCTGTTACGCTTATGCATCAGAAATATAGGGCTATTTGTTTCGTGAAGATGCCATATGCTGTCTCGGATTGGTCTAATTAGTTGCTAAATACACCAATAACTTCGCATCTAACTCGAGCATTTCACCAGCAAGAGGTAAATGTTGCGCGCCATTGCTACCAATCTCGGTTTCTTTCTTCTTATCTTCAAGAGAAGGCATCTCACTGAATATCGTTTGTAAAATCATCTCAATTCAGCATCTAACATGTCTATTTATCTGCCCCGCCGCTCATCGCAAGTACGAGGAGGATACCCATTCCGAACATCCAGTATCTGGCAAAAACATTAACGAAGTGGCTTCACGAAAGCCAGTAGAATAAACTTACTTTTGAAGGAATGTCTTCTCGGGTACTTCTTCCTCAACCTTGCCCTCCTTCGATAGTGCAATCGGCCTATTGAGATTTGGAGTTGTCCCATCAGCCGTCCTTCTGACTGTCACCTTTGGGCCGAAATCCCTCGTATGTCCTGCATCAATCTTTTCGCTCTTGCAGCTGACTCCTATAACGTCCCCGCCTGGGCCAAGAGAAAGAGTTATAACTGGCGCATATCCCTTTGTGAAGTTTTCCATGGTCAAAATAGAAGTCGAGGACGCCCAAGTGTTCGCAGCCTTGTCGTAAATGCCCACCCGAGCCAGACCAGCACCTGATGCTACATCGGGAGAATCGTATGAGGCAATCACAGCTTCGAGGGTGGTCGGGTCATATTGGATGTGCGCAAGAGTGTCGACTGAGGATATGGAGGGTTCAATGGGTTGAATGGACACTATCGTCGAAGATGGATGATCGGCGTCGCTTTGTCCTCGAGCGACAAGCGCAGACGTACAGAGCACCAGGAGGGCAGAGAGTCTCATGGCTGCTGCCAGAAAGGTCAACTGGTTCGAGGGGATGCGTCAGCGGGGCGTAGGAAGATACGAGTAGAGCAGGTGTTATGGGAGAAGGTCCCGTACGGAACCCTGTGGACTCATTAGAGGCCTAATCGGATAAGCTACACTTAAGCTTAATTACACTACAGGCTGTAACGGTTTGGTCACCAGAAATCCCAATTGGATTTATTGTGCGCAACATTGTATTTGATATAATATAGAAATGGATCTTCTCCGTGACGAGATTATAATTTATAAACCACTGCCATTTTGAAGTCACGGAGTGGGCCTATAGACATAAACATAGAGAACCCTGGCTCTCCTAGGTTGAAATTTGGTGCCTGGGGCACAACTTATTGGACCGCGCGACAGTATAAACAAAGTTGAGGACCAGAAAAGCTTTAGAACAAACGAACGCACTCCCCCAACCCGACCTCCACAAACATACCGCGCATCTGTCCTGAGGGCTACAGCCTTCAAGAGCAGCTGTAGTGAATATGTCTTTATTCGGTCAAACTGCGAGTTCATCGAACCAGCCTACTGCTTCGCAAGGAACCAATTTCTTCAGCGGACTCAATGCGCCCAAACCAGCTCAACCTGCCTCAAGCCCGTTTGGCAATCCCACGCAACCGCAACAACCTACAGCATCGCTGTTTGGCTCTACAACCACCGGCCAGTCACAGCCACAAGCAACACAGTCTTTGTTTGGTTCAACGTTAAATGCCAGTGGACAGCAAAACAGCAATGGAGCTTTGAATGCGCAGCAACCAACCGATAGTTTGCGACAATCCCAAGGCCAGAACCAGCAAACCGGGGCTTATTTCGATACCTTATTACAGAAGAGCCGCAAGAGAACACATGGCGATAACAGCCTTGAAGAACTCCCGAGCTTACAGCTTGGGCTCGGCGACTTGAGAGATCGCATCAAGAGGCTTGCTCCACCATCTATGACAAACGGGGCCGATGGGAGGGCTCATTATCTTCTGGCCGCATCGGGCGTGGAGCCTGGCTCAGCCGTGCGTGATCTAAGCCAATTCGACTCTCAATCAAAGCGACAGGACTGGATCCCTCAGCCGGCGGACGCTGATACCGATGTGGATAGTTATATCACAAAACTCCAGACCCAAACCACTTTGAGCATGATAGCCGAAGGGCTTTCCAGATCTGCGCGCGACTTCGATAGGTTCTTGGAGGAAAATGCGTCAATGGAGTGGGATTCCCAAAGGAATCGGATTTACCAGCACTTTGGAATCAAATCAAGAGCGGAGGAACGAGCAACGAAGAGCGGAGATCAGACTACAAATGGAAGTGGAGGGTTTGGACGTTCTCGGCGCAACAAAAGCACACGCTCTGAAGAAAACCGAAATTTTGACAGCCTGAGCGGTAGTGCTTACCAAAGACAGTCTATGCAAAGATCAGTCATCGGGACAGTTGGTCCTGTCGGTTCGTTACAACAGTCACTGGCCACAGACTCGGACAACAAGACTACGGCTTATGCATCAGCTTCGTCTTCAGCCCCTTCGGGGCGTTTGCTGAGGGAGAAAGAAATCAAATTTGCTGAGAAGATAAACCACCTCAATGAATCAAGGCTGCATAAGAGCGCTTACCCACTACTGCACGAATTTGGAGCAGTAGAAGCTGAAAATGCTGGCGACCATACTGAGCAGGTTCTGAATGCCTACAAAGCAGTCGTCGAGATTGTCGGGGAGTATCCGGATCTCCGAAGTTTTTCTGAGCCAAATGTGGCAAAAGAACGCCAGTTTGCCAGTGCTTGGACAAATGAGGCACCAAATTCTGTGGCTGCAATTGACCTAAGGAAGAGGATATTGAAAGGAACTGCTCGTCACCTAGAGAAACAGTGCTTTCAAACCATGGAGAGCTTGCTTGCAAAGAACCCCAGGGAAGCTAATCTAGGCGGTATTCCGAATGTCCTGAGCAAAGTGAAGGCGTACGTCCGACTACGAGCATCACGCAAAGACCTTGCGCCAGATAGCACTGGCCTGCAGACTCTGGATGGCGAGGCAGTGTGGGCAATTATCTTCTATTTGTTACGCACTGGTCATATCCAAGAAGCCGCAGACTATGTACATGCGAACAAGAACGCTTTCCGTGCAATTGACCGCTACTTTCCACATTACATCTCCGAGTACAATGGAAACCCAGACAGGCGCCTTCCACCTGATATGCACAACCGAATTAACAACGAATACGGACAGAGATTTCGCATTGCCCCCGAGAATTCGGTTGACCCGTTCCGCATGTCATGCTACAAGGTCATCGGAAGATGTGGCCTCACAGAAATGACATTTGCAGGCCTCCATCAGGACCTAATGGACTGGGCCTGGCTGCATTTCGTTGTTGCAAGAGAAGTTAATCTTGCAGAGGAACATGCCGGCGATGTATTTACTCTTACGAATGTTCAAAAGTCTGTGAAGGACCTCGGGGATCTTCTTGCTGCCAAGGGCCCAGTTGAACAGAAGGCATCCTCTGGAGTTTACTTCTATCTTCAGATTATTTGTGGCCGTTTCGAATATGCTATTCAATCCCTGTACGAAATGGATTACACGGCCGCCCTACATTTCGCGATAGGCCTTGGTTACTATGGCTTGCTCAACGTTTCAGACCCTATCACCTCAGAGGGCCGATTACTTACAACGAGCGTTACTGACCGCCCGCAAATCAACTTCGCACAAATGATCGGGTGGTATACGAGAGATTTCCGGGCTGCAAATGTGACGGCAGCCGTCGATTATCTCACATTGATCTGCCTAAATGGAGATTTACCAGGCGGAATCGGAAGCCAGCAAGTGTTGGCATGCCATGAAAGCCTCCGCGGCCTTGTCCTGGAGAGTCGAGAGTTTGCCAAGCTGCTAGGAGACATGCGATTGGACGGCCAACGCATTACAGGTGCCATTGAAGAGCGAATGAAACTTCTTCACTTGGTCGATACTGATGATTTTATGCGTACAGTCATCATGCAAGCCGCTAGCGTTGCAGATGATAGTGGGAGAGTTACGGATGCTGTTTTGCTGTATGACTTGGCTGGAGAGTATGACAATGTTATTACCATCACCAACAGAGCCCTAAGTGAGGCTGTGGCTGTTGAAATCGGGGAAGAAAAGTCTTCTCTACCATCGTTCCGCCCTGGTCCGGATCAGGGTATCCCGGGTCAACGTGGCAGCCTGAGTTTAACATCTGTGGAAGATCCTATTAAACTTGCGCAGACGATCACAGCCATCTACAATGGCAAGCCAATGTACCATGAGAAGATATCCCCAATCAACAAGGAAACGTGTCGTGTTCTTCTGAGAATGAATGAAGCGAAGAGTAAGGTGGAGGCGCAAAATTGGACAGGCGCCCTGGATGTAAGTTAACAACCTAGAATTGAATACCCTGATCAATGCTGACAATATAGATCATTGCAAGCCTCCAAATTCTCCCTCTCGAGGCACACGGAGACTCGAATATCATCCGCCAGTTTGCAGGCAAGTACGCGGCATTCCCAGAAACGATAACGAGAAATATTCCGAACCTCATCATGTGGACTGGTCGCAGCTGTGAGGAACAGAGATCCCGACTTGCAAACTCTCAATACAACAGCAATGATGGCACCAGGCGGCACATGATTGAAGACTTGAAACGGAAGGCAAAGGACTTGACAATGTACGCTGGATTCCTCAAGTATCGCCTTCCGCCGTGGGTGAATGACATGCTGGCGAGGATTGCAGCGGAGTAATGAAATGGGAATGAGCTTCTAGAGCGGTGCGGCTCGGAATATGTTTGCGAATCCTAGATGTACGAAATAATAAATTGAAGTTTAAGTGCCCGTGAAAGAGGCCTCTCAAATACTGCGCATTATGTTCCTGACCAAGATCTTGTTGTGGGCTTCTTAGTTGCTGTGATATTTCATGTGAGGGTACTGTCTATTTGTCTGTGACCGAAGTTTTACCGTACCTACTGCATTTACGCTCATGTTTGTTATCTTATCAGACGAGGCCAAATACATATGGACCTGGCAACCACTGCAACTTCATCAAAGTCGAAAGTTCACATGTAGTTTACACTTGTATAACCGAAGTATCTCCTGCTATGGCTTCACAAGAAGATCTTCGAGAGCTGCTGCGACTTATGACCACTGGTCGTAATAAGCTCCCTATGATGGCTGCCATGGGACGCGTCAAGTCCTTGCAAGCGGCCAATATCCGCAGGTACTGTGCCATGTGATGCACATTAACGCCGACTATTGACTTACTTTGTACTAGCATTGCCGATATTGCAAAATCTGATGTTGCACAGGTGACGGAGGCCATCGGTGATGATAAAGCAGCCAAGCAGTTACATACAGCGGCTAAGAATAGCATCAAAGATCCGCCCAAGAAACGTGCAGCAACAGAGAGCCTCATCTCAACAAACGCAAAGCGCAATAAATCTGCATATGAGCTCGATCATGAGCCGCAGACCCCAGAGGAGCTCGAGGCAAAGCTCGAGCTTCCTGCGCCTTCGTCTGATGAAGAGGAGATCAGCAAAACGACCATAGTGACCAACCGAGCGCCTCTGGTTCTTGCCTTCGCAGTCGCGCTGTTGAAGTATACCAAGCCCGAGCAGCCACTATCAAGCAGACTGAGCGTCGCACAGGCAGTTGTCAGCGCCAACTCGAGGAGTAAAGCAGTCAGTATTGGAATTACAAAAGGTACGAGCGCCGAAGATGATGGTTGGGGACAAGGGCAGCCCAAGGTGAGGGTTATGGGACGCGAAGTACACGTTTTGAAACGGGATGGATACTATTTAGGAGATTCTGGCGGAAACGGCGGCACCAACGGGGAGAGCTCGGCAGAGAATAATGGGATAAAGTCCCCCAGGTCTGGAGAAGGCCCTAATTCCACAAATGCCGCCCCCGACCTAGGAGATAATGCCATTATGGATGGTTCACAATGGGCTGTATCCCAAAGCGTTACACTCAAAAAGTCAACCTTCGTTGCTCGAGCTATTGGGATAAAGTCGTCTTCTGAAGCTAGGTCTCTAAAGCAGGAACTCATTTCTGGCAACCCCGAGCTGCGAGATGCAAGTCATAATATCACCGCATGGCGCGTGCAAGGAAGCCAGGGTGGTATTATAGAAGAATGTCACGATGATGGCGAGAGCGGCGGAGGTCGTCATATCCTTCAAATCCTACAGTCTATGGATCTTGTCGGGATTCTCGTCGTTGTTACGCGATGGTATGGTGGTATTATGCTTGGAACTGATCGGTGGAAGCTGATGACACAAGTGTGTCATGATGCACTGTCGCAGCGCCTTCGTGTCTCTGGCACCATTGGCAACGAAGCACTATGGGGCCTAGACCTTGAGGCCATGAGATCTACGAATGCACCTGGAGGAAGTGTAGGTTCTGGGCTGCCGATCCATCAGCCTCATGGTGCTAGGTCATATATCATGAAAGCCTTTGCACCATCCGAGGATGCAACTATCAAGAAAAAAACCGGAGTTGCCCTGGAGAGAGAGAAAGAGCGAAATTTAGGTCTGCTTTTTGGAGCACTGGAACTCCTGTTTGGTTCATGGGTCGAGCATATTGGCGCTGATGAACTAGATACGAGAGCATGGTCGTGGTATGTTCAAGTCAGGCCAGAGGTAGAGAGTGGCGCTGCGGGATGGGGTGGGAAAGGAGAAGTGAAGCTTTCAAACATACTTAGTTTGCGACGTAAAGGGTAGGTGGGATCTGCAGAATGTACAAACTCAATAAACAAACTTGCGCTTGGCACAGTATGTTTGTCCGTTATTATATTCATTGGCTATGCTAATTGTGCAAATATATTATTGCAAAGATTGGGTATAATGAATTAACGCCGCTCCAATCACACCTAATTTGACATCAAAATTCTGGACTAGGTTCCCTCGCGGTTCTGGACCTCCTCCTCTGAGCTGCCGTAGATACGTTCCCACCTTTGCTTTCGCTGAAACTTGTCCCAAACCCCCTCCCCTCCTTGAAAATGTCACTTGGATACGTTGGTTCTTCAGACTCATCATCAGCCTCCTCCGTTTTAGGATAACCGCGAGCTTCGCTTGACAAGAGGGTTTTATCGTCATCTTCCTTTTTGATATGTGGTTCATGTCGCACGGGTGCCCGTTTGTCATATGCCGGGTATCTTCGTAGCCCATCATATACATCTGAATCATCCGTATCTAGAATATCATCGTCGAAGGGTTCGGTTTTGACTTTTGAGGTACCACCTTGGCGTTTCTGTTCCACGACGGATGTCTCATTCCCAGTGGCGTTGAACGTTGACTGCAATAAAATCCAGGCGACTAGAGTGAAAAAGACTTCTGCAGCCCAGAATGCAGTTGTGAACACTATGAAAGATGTGATCCGATGATTATACATAAGCCACCTAAGACCCGAGAACTTTGCCCGCAGCAGAAGCCGCATGCTATAAACTTGAAGGGCCTGTTGATGGCGACACTGTAGATCAAGATACACTTTTCTTGGGGCATTTTTATGGCCCTTTTCGAAAACGATTCCTTCAGCCATTGGAATCCGTAGCCTTTCAGACTCACGACCCCAGCCCAGTATATATAGCGGAAGGCCAGCGAGTTGTTTACCGAGGCTCACGACATCGGACCGGAACGTGAGAATGGCAGGGCGGCGAGATGAGAATAGGATAGACCCAGCTGGAATCCAGCTATGAAGATCAGATGGCCGGCTTGTCGATGTCCCAGGTCGGCTCGAGTCCTTGTATTCAGACGACAACATTACCATGTCTACCATGAAATTCCCCAGCTCGCTGTTTGCTGGTGATGTCGGGAGGTCGATTTCAACTAGTACATCATACGCCTGCTGTGGCATGACAGAATCATCCAAAGAGACAAGCCCATAAGGACTGGATGCATCGCCCCTAGACAACTATATTAGTTTCGACGTGTGTTAGGGGAGCTAGCTGGGTGGGGTTGGCACGTACCCATATTGGAGATGGACCTCCCGCTCAATTCCAATCTTTGGAATATAATTTAGGTAGAATAGGACATAAGCAACAATAGCCAGTCCAAATAGAACAGCAGAAGTTGACAGAAAGAGGGCCGTGTTAAGATAGGCTTTCCTCGCGGACTTGGACGACGCGAGTCTGACGGGTCTCAATATCAAGTCCTGTGGAGTGTTAGATATTGTATTGGACATTCTCAGCCCAAGACATCAGACTATCGAGTGCTGGATTTCACGCCTTACCATTGATAATAATCCACCATTGCTCGTCGGCAGTTCAACTGACGTTACATGCGCATATGAGGTGAGCTTTTAGTTGGACTCCAAGCTCAACTCAGAGCTTCAAAGGCATTTGGTGACTGTAGTGACGTACGGAGCACAGATAAGATAAACAGACAGGAACTTGAATGACTAAGCAGAAATGGATGTGGTTCACATGCAGAACTTGGTGAAGTATTTTCACGTGATAAAAGTAAACACGGTACGCAGGGGTCCCTTGCAGGGGAACCAAGACCGTGACAGGCGGGAGCGCGTCGAGTGATCAAGCGCCCGTTCTGGCGCTGGTCACTGCACCTCCTGCACCACCACACTGGCCACACAACCCCTGTCTTATCCATCCAGGCGCTTCCTGACGATGAAGGAGCTGAGAGCCGGAGCCGCAGCCTTGTGCGCAGCCCACTACCCATCGCCCTCTCCCCCATGTCCTTCTCCTCTGCATATTTATATTTAAATCCACCATGCCAGAGCGACCTCACGACTTTAATTTTCCCAGTTTCTAGAACTGAGAGCGAGATTACATGCGAGAAATATGTCGACGTTCGATTGTTTTGATGATTTCGACGACCCTAGTCGACACAAGACAGCGCTTGTGGATGCTGCGAAAGAGGATGCGCTGAATTTTGTTGTCGACTTCGGGTCACGCGAGTCTAGGATTGCTTCGAACGTTAGTTCAAGTAATTTCAAGACCCTTATGACGGACGGTGGTGCGCCTAGGATCCCAGGAGCTCCAGCACGCTGGATGTAGGTTCAACCACGCCGTCAAGCTTCGCTGGCAAAAACTGATCTCTACAGAAACGTTTGGGCACCCAATTTGCAACCAGATGTCGTGGAGGCTATTGGCCTTCGATATAACTTTAGCGCGAGGCTTAAGTCTATACTGTGTACCACTCCCCCAGCGAAATCGAACGAAGCCCCCAAGGAGAGCTATACAACGGAAAAGGGAATCGATTCTCGAATCCCCATCGATGTCGAAAAGGGGGTTCTCAACCACCACACTCGCTCAGATAGCGCTTTGGAAGCAGCGAAACCTCACCCTAGAAACTTCTTTGATATTGCGGCAAATTTCTCAAGCTATCAGTCAATCGATATCGGCGACAAATGTGAGTACCGTTCATGTGTTGGAGATCGTTATATGAACGCGTCTCTCTAATCTCTTGAAGTTATCTGCATAGGTGCCAATTGGATGCATCCTGTAAAGCGCCCATCCGGAATCGAACCAGAGAGATTGTGGTCTTGGCTTGTCCTCTGCGATGATGGTATACCTCTCCGTATGCCTCTGCCTCGAGCTATCACTGATTTTGAACCAGCTACTGTTATTTCGTTCCACGAAGCTCTAGGATCCAAAGGTGAGGACTTGGAATATCTCCAAACGGTTCGTAAGCACACGTTGAGCGTCTTGAGCCAGCTTTCGAAAATTGGATTCTATGCAGCAGACGGTGTCGAGCTCATTTCTCTGCGGCAACCTGAGAGTGCTAATATCAGTGTGGAACTCACTGGCGTCGAAGGTGCTAGTAATCTGTTCTATTATTTGTTCGATGATTGGACGGCGACCTATACGCTGTTGAGGGTTATTCAGGGAAGCCTAGAGAAACTCGTAAGTTTGCGAATCCAACTTACCTTATCCCACTAACGGCATAAACAGCGCAAGAAGATTATGGCCGGCCTCGTATGTCATTACCCCGAGTACAATTTCTGGGTGGAACTAATTTCAATAGGGCCAGAATCAGCCTGATGCACTAGCAAACGAAATCATCCCCAAACTCTATGAGGCTGGCAAACTTCTGCGGTCAAACCAACATTTATTTAAGGGCTACGAGAACTTAATCTCTCGAATCCTAGAATACAAAGAAGGCAAGGCTGCTTCTTTTGGTCGCACCGACGAAAGTATCTCGGTGGCTCATACCGCATGCCATCGCTTCGAACGTTTGCGGGACAACATCAAGTTTGTCGTCATTAATTATGTTGACGAGGCAATTGGAGAGATAGATGGGCTGCATAACACAGTAGGTCCAACATGGTTTCCGTTTGTTTTATCGTCCGATATATTAACTCGCGATAGTACTTCAACATCACAACCCAAAAGGACTCCATAGCCACCGCGAAGCTTACTGCGAACGCGACGCTACTTTCTAAACTAGGTGTGCTCTTTCTCCCGGTCAGTCTCATGACCAGCTATTTCTCGGTACAGATCAAAGAACTGGACGGCGTTTATACAGTTAAAACGTACTGGGTTACGTTTGCTGTCATCATGGTCCTGTCGTTTGTGGCACTATTCATGTTTAGTCGCGTGCTGGTTGGAGTAGGAACTGCAGTAGCCAAGCAAGTTGACAAGGTAGTCGCCCGTGTGAAAGGACGGGTAGCCCATCGCGACTCCCCAACAGGAGCACAGAACTGGATCCGTACAGGTGAGTCGAGTTGAGCATAGATCAGCAATGGAAGGTGGCTAGTAATGCGGCTGCTGTATATCATATGGTGACAACATACCTTGGTATGTTGGACCTGGAATTTTTGAATGAAGTAGATACCCATTAGTTTAAGAGAAGGCTCAACGTATATATACATAACCTCTTTGTTGATATAAGAATCTCAGGAGAGAGAGTTATTGCTGTTACCAAAACGTGTTAGCGCGATTAGGGGCGACCCTGGTGCACAGAGCTATTTACCTACGTCAGTATCTCCGCTGTCTCCAGTTTTACCCGCCGGTTGGAGCTTCAGAACTTATTCTATCCCACCAACCCTTCCAAGCAGACAGCTCACGTTCCCATACAAACTCTCAGGCTTGCTATATTACATCAACTGCCGGAATACCACGTCTATCTGGAGTTATACGACTCCGTCAGTCCGCAATGGTATACAACGACACCGATAACCCCAAACCCGACCGTGGATTCGAAGACCCAACCCCCCAATCCGACAGCGATCGCTATGACGAATTCAAACAGCCTCCGAACCTGCAAAGATTCGAAGGGACATATCTTCCAAGGCCATTTATAGGGGCCCGTATGTTGGGACTGAACGATGCAAAGGTTGCTGTAGCCATCGACCGGGGCATCAACGATGCCCAAGGAACCCTCGGGAGACCGGTCACGGCAGACGAAGCTTCCGCTTTTGCATACTGGACAGCGAAGCATTTGCAAGTGTTCTCATATGGACCCGCCACTGGATTTGCTGCCGGGATGATACAAGCGTACAGAACAAGATCGACGTTCCGATTTCCATTCGTCAAGCCTAACCCAGACAAGTTCAACCCAAAAGTCTTCCCATCAACCAGACTCGCCTTAGTAACTGGCATGGAAGCTATCCCGTTTTGGCACGTAACGAGGGTGGCTGCATATAGTACTGTTGGGATTCTAGTTGGGACGATGTTTTTTGCGACCTACGCATCGAGCGTTGCGGCAGTTGGTATGGTGGGGGATAAGAGGTTAAAGAACTACTTGGAATCCGTTAAGGTCAAGGCGGCACGGAATGCACCTGGTACAGCGCCAGGCCGCTCACCACAGCCGGGCAGCTCGCCGCAACCAGTTTACGGGAACCAAACGGGGCCTGCCGTACAGGCCACTGGAGATGATGCTAGTCCTAGTAACGACTCATACTGGGGGACCAGCAACGACGGCCCATCTAACGGGGAACTTGCAGATGCGGATACTTCAAGGGAATCACAGCTCCCAGCACAAAGTCAGACAAGCTACTCATCTCGAAGAGGTACTCAGCCTGCGCCCGCGGCGGATAAAGAGCCGTCATATGAAAGCGGAGGATTTGATGATGCGTCTCCAACTGGCGGCGTTGGCGTAACGGATGAGATGGCACCTGGCGAATCAGCCTGGGAGCGCCTTCGTCGACAGGGAGCCTCGAGTGGAGGGCAACAACCAAAATCCTCATCACAGTCCAGCCAGCCACCTCAGGCTAATACCTCGGCTCAAAATGGGTGGGGCAATGATGCTGCTGCGGCGAGTAGCGGCCAGGAACCAGAGAAACGTCAGATGTCAGCAAGGGAGATCGCCCAGCGCGAGTTCGACGAGCAAGTCGAACGGGAAAGACAGGGTGGGAGCTTTAACAGCAGGGGATAAGATGTAGAATTGTGGCAATATGTAATACTACACCAAATAAGACCGCTATCTTGTACAGTAATTTTGCAAGCCTTTCCGTGAAGATTCGAGTTCAAAGTATTATTGAGCAGATACCTTTGCTATTACTTTAATAAAGCCTAAACGACATGGCTCTATCTCAACACCACCGCTAAGGGCTTCTTCTTTTAAGACACCCCCGCGGCCACTATATCATGCCTAACTCTCGACTTGTATTGCGTAACCCAAGATCGCTGTATCTTTCAGCAAAGATGCATAAGAGAGAAGTTGACATGTCTATTAACTAGTGTTATAAATATAGAAGGCAACATGCATAAAGTGATTTTGTACTGTTTTTGGATCGTCTGTAAATCTTAAGTGGCGCCCGCCCTGCTGGGCTTGGCTCCCCCTAACGGGAAATCGAGTCCACTGTTAATTAGACATAAACAGCGCCCAGTCCACTCTTTTATTGCGAATCCATCAGCCCTGGAAGCAGAATAAGGAGTAGCGACACAAAATGTATATAAGAAGATCCCGCCTGTGTGTAAGAATATTAAACAAAAGAAGCCAGCTATGTTGTCCTATATTTTGCAGTCCATCGTTATGGTGCTGGCGCTCAGCGCTGGCACCGTGTCGTCCCAGAATTTCTCAAATTCGCTCGTAAGCCGTCGCCTCACCGAGTATCTAATGCCAGCGGCCCTCGAGACGCATGAGTTTGCCCGTGTGCCGAACACGAATTTTGTGCTGCTGTCGCAGATGTCCGACAGCCAGCTTATCAAGATCGAGCTGGATCCGACTACCGAGGAGCCCATTGCTTTCAAATCGTTCCCCATGGGAAATAACAGCAAGTCTGGGCTACATGGCGTGTGGCCGTCGGAGCTATACCCCGGCAAGATGTGGCTGTCGCTGCAGTGGGAAAACAAATTGCTGCTCGTGGATCCTGGCCAGAATCTCTCAGCGGCCCCGTCCATCATCAAAACCATTGACATTCCGAAGCCGGGAAACGGCCCTCATTGTGTGTTTGAGATTGGCAACCGCGTCTGGGCCGGCCTCAAAGACGCATCCAAGCAAACCGGCGAGTACTATGTGTTCTCGGCAGATATCTCTAATTCCACCGACCAGCATTTATACCAGTGCCTCAAGAGCCCTGTGTTCATTAAGGAGGAGCCGACGACCAAGTTAATCTATGTCACCCAAGACACAAAGTCGTCCATCATGCGCATCAATGCCACCAGTGGCGAGACAACGCAGCTTCCGATCCCGCCAAACGTTGGCAGCACACCTGTCGGAATGGAAACAGCTCATGGCCCCATGAATGGCGTCTGGTTCACCCTTGCTGGCAATGCAACCGGTGGCGCTGGTTCCTTTGGCCATATCGCATCCACTGGCGAGATGCGATTCTTTCAGCTAAAGAAGCCGTATCTCGGCACTAATGCTGGTTTGCTGCATATCGCCGATGCGTCAACCTCAGCGGGCGGCCCAGCTCTGTGGCTCTTGTCGACGTCGCTGCTTAGTCCCAACTCGCCCGATGCTCTGATTCGTGTAACTTTTGACGAGGGCGTCACGTCGATTACTGGCGAAGAGTACATTTCTATGCTCACTCAAAATGCCATGGTGCACCGCGTGGTGCCCTTGGGTGCGACAGTTTTGGTGTCTCAGCTCCACACCTTTGGCCTCGCCCAGCTCACATATAACAACACGGTTGCTGGGCGCTGGCTTCCGGCTGAGGCACTCACTAACGCTGCTGTGTACGACGAGGCGAGTTAAGGGAATATTTTTGCGATTAGGCCCTGCAGATAGGTTAGTTATATGCCTGTTTAATATAGTAGAGCAGGTATATCGTTATGGAAATTGTTATGAGACAGAGAGCTGCTGCTAGATTAATAGCTCAAGTATCAATACTTGATTAAATATGTAATAAAATATAGCCAAAATAATATCCCCAAGTTTTGTCATCATTTCGATTATATAGACTCTACAGCCAGCTTCCAGGCAAGAGCATGCAATAATTGGCTATGAATAACAATGTTCGTTGGAGGAACATTGGCAGTTGAAATATTAATCACAATTATAAAAGAACGGTCGATAAAATAACCGTCAGAAGTCACCTGTCCAGGGGAGCCAAAGCGTTCGTTTCATCGACGACATTGCTACGTACATTTTGCCGGAATGTTTCAGACCCTTTAGAATTGACAATATATTTGCGATAGCTTCATACAAGCTAAACGGAACATGGAGGCCAGCTAAAGAAATATATCATTAAGTTTGAAAGAGTGCAGAGAGTGGTCAATTGGGCGCATCACCAGCTGGTTCTACCGTGGCATCCCGTCAAATCCCAAATACGTGTCCCGTACAAATCACAGGACCATGGCCAAGCCAAAGTCGCAAAGGCGCGAGGCAAACGTCAACAATGCCAGCCCGCCGCTGACGCAGGAAAACTTTGAGAAAGAGCTAAAAGAGTTAGCCAAGAGGGCGAAAGAAGAGACTCCCTTCAATCATGCCGTTGAGTGGGCTGGAACCACCGTTAGGGCTGTGGTGATACTCGCTCTGGCGGCGGCGTCCTCGTCGGTTTCGCAGCTCACGCTGTCGCCTGTGTACGGTGCGATTCCGGCGTCGATATGGCACGATAAGCTCGTCAATGCCGCGTGTTTCCTGGGGTGGTCCGGGAGCTTTTGGTTGAGGAGGAATGTGCGATGGAGGCTGATTGATCTGCTACCGTTGATTGCATTCTACATCCCGACTGTGCAATACTTCCTCTTCAACTATAGTAGTACGTTTGGTGCCATATATGGACCGCTTATTACAGAGGTGTTGACGGTGGCACCGCTTCTACTGCTCTCGGCATCGGCTGTGGGGTTAGTATTGGAGGAGTTCGGCGTCACTGGGAAGTGGCAGTCGGTGCCTGGAATAGTATCCTTTGTCTTCTTGAAGATAACGTCAGCCTGGTCTGCGAATGTTATACAGAGCACCAGCTACAAGTCCGTACTACTGTCGCGCTTGTCCTGGCAGGTCCAGCTCGCGGCATCCTACGCCCTCCTGGCGCCATCAAAGCTGCTCCTGTACGTAGTGCCAGCTCTAATCCATACTGCCGTCTTCAATACCCACGTGCAGAGCCCGTGGGCTACCCAGGCCCTGAACTCGAGTCTGCTAGCCCAGGACTATAGGCTCATCGCCCGCCAGGACTCGAATACAGGCTATATCTCCGTTCTGGAGAGCGTCAGCAGCAAGTTTCGGGTGCTGCGGTGCGATCATAGCTTGCTCGGAGGAATATGGACGATGCAGCAGCCAGGCTATAAGCCTGTCGTTGGAGAGCCTGTGTATGCTATATTCACCATGCTGGAAGCTGTTCGGTTGATCGAAGCGCCTGTCTCTGTCCCTGATAGTGAGGCGCAAGCTCTAGTCATGTAAGCATATTCGCCCTGAGTCTGATTACCCAACTAACATTCGTATAGCGGCGCAGGCATTGGCACTAGTCCCGGTGCCCTCATGGCCCACGGCATTAACACGACGATCGTCGAGATTGACCCCGTCGTCCTGGAGTACGCAGTAAAATACTTTGACCTCGCACCTAACCACCACGCTGTCATCGACGACGCCGTCCACTACGCCGCCAAAGTGGCCAACAACACGGCCCAACGCTACGACTACATCATCCACGATGTATTCACCGGCGGCGCCGAGCCCATCGCCCTCTTCACGGATGAGTTCCTGCGCAACCTCCACCGTGCCCTGAAACCCGACGGTGTCATTGCAATCGTAAGTCGAGCTCCTCCATTCCTTCTCTCCACCGACACTAACCGTCGCAGAACTACGCCTCCGACCTCCTCCAGCCAAGCACCCACCTCATCATTCGCACCGTTCTCGCCATCTTCCCCTCCTGCCGCATCTATCGTGAGACCGCCAAGCCCACGGCTATCGAGCTCGTAGCCGCGGGTCAGGACTTCACCAACATGGTTTTTTTCTGCCGTGCGCACTCAGAGGCGCCCATCACCTTCCGCGAGCCTGTGGAGCGGGACTACCTGCGCAGCGGCGCGAGGAAGGCCTATCTGGTGCCAAAACATGAGATTCTGCGTGAGGAGTTTGACTTGAAGGATGTGGGTGATGTGTTGAGGGCGAATAATACAGCAATGTTGGAGGAGACGCAGCAGAAGAGCGCGGTGGGTCATTGGAATGTTATGAGGACTGTTGTGCCCGGGAAGATCTGGGAGCTGTGGTGAGCGAGGGGGCCGGAGTTGTTATATTTTCACATTTAAAATGGAGGTGATATAGTTAGTGTGGTATATAGTTAGTGGCATGGTTGGTGTGGTATATAGCTGGGGATGTAGTTGGGATTGGTATATAGGTGAAAATGTAGTTGGGGTTGGTATATAGCTGGGGATATAGGGAGATATATAAAGTGTATATAGGATGAGATTAGATAAGACATATTATGATCTATGGCTACGAGACCACGGGAAGTTTAAAGCTGGGTAGATAGGATGGACTGGAGATAGGCTTGGGGAATGAGAGATGTGTATCACGTGTGATTCCCAACTCATTCTTCTCCCCGTTCACGTATACTCTGTTCTATCTCCAGTCTGAGCTGCAGCTGCACGTGATAACCATCTAATCTAATCTATCACGTCTTAGGCCATTGATCACGAGACCTCTGCTGAATGCCACGATCCCCTTCGATCCCTTCGATCTGGTTCATTCCTTGGTATTGAAAGTGACGATGTATGGATCTCACCTCTGTACCCCGCACTCCGCCTCTCAGGGTTCTTTCACCTTGACCTTGACCTTGACCTTTGACGCAAATAACTACGGAACTACACGTACCGCTCATGTACATCATACGCTGAATATGCATATGGGGGTACTTGGAGTACTTGCGATTGGAATTATTGGAGTTTATTGTTATGTTAGAATACACGTATTTGGCGTTATTTGGCTTTGGAGTTCCAATCTGTGAATTCCTCTTACACATGTCTTTTACATAACTCCATCCCGTCGGCAATGGCCAATCCCCCACCAAGTGCACCGACCACACCGACCGCACCAACCGCACCGACCGCACCGATCGCGCCGAGCCCACAGGGGAGAGAAGCAAGATGTCAGACGGCATCTTGAATGATTCATTAGGTAATCTTTAGGAGGCACTTCCGCTATACGCTCACTAATTCTCACACTGCACGACACTGGACACAGTGCACACGCTGCACAACCCACTGCACACCTACAAACACCCACTCATTGCCTCCGGAGAAAGCAGGAACAGCTTATTAACAAGGTGCACCAAGACCATACTATACGAGTAGTACGAAACTATAGTACATCACCTAACACTCTACACACACTTACAACAACTCCACCCACCAAGCGCCGACCTCGCCCTACCCACCAAGACTCTCTCCCAATGCTATCCCCGAGTCTATCTCCCCAATCCCCCAATCCCCCAATCCCCCATCCTGATTGGTCCGCCCATCCCCATATTTCTCTTATCTTTCCCATACCTTTTTTTTACGGTATTCCGAACTTATCTCCCCCTACTACTCAAGACAAGACACACCCACTCACCCACTTCACCCGTATATCGTACTAACCAAAGACACCAAAGGGTTACCTTCTCTTTTTAATCAACATAAATGGACAAAGTGGTCATGGAAATTGTCTTACAGCCCTCCACGACCACTCATCACGTTTTCATTACGTCCAACTTTTGTCCACCCCCAAGAAAAAAAGGGAAAAGAAACACCGAGGGGGGAAGGTGAGAATTTTTACTTTGGCAACTGAGCCGGATGAGTATACACTTGAAAGAAAACTATGAGGTTTCTGCAGCTGCTGCGAAGTACGGAGCCCACACTTTTTTGGCTGTAAGGTACATCCACTTCCCACTGTTCTGGTATGTGTTCTCGAAGTCACTTTTAACTCAACTGTCACTTCCACGCGTGCACGCACGCACTCTGGGCCGGCGGTGAATTCGGCGGGGGGGACCGAGGAAATGCCTGTTCGAGCCGGCGGCGCTTGCATGGCGGTATCCACCAGCCAGCCTTCCTTCTCCACCAAGCTCATATCCTCATATCCAATTGTGAGTCCAATTGTGTGTTCTGTAGTCATCCAATATGGCTATTCGCGAGTGAGGAGAGACGGAAGAAGAGGAAGGAGAGAGCTATCATATTTTTGCCTGTTTGCTCTGCCCACTTACCAGTACCATTCCTGCGAATTGCATGGCAAGGCTAGCTTTTGTCTTGTTGGTCATCACCTTTCTTGTCGTTTTATACGTTGATACACTTGCTAGGTAAGACAAAGTATGCCCGAGACCCCTGGTTGTTCTTGACACACAGATATCCGATTCCATCCTCTTCCCCTTTCACACTTGAGCGTACCAACGCGTACCGACGCCCCCAAGGAGCGGGAGGACACAGGATTTAATGAGACAAGAGACAGGGGAGAGCGTAGGTAATGTCGCATCTGTACGCTCTTTACACGTTACAGGAGAGATACAGGAGAGATACAGGAGGGATACAGGAGTGAGGCTGCGTGTACTTTTTGAGATGGAGAGCTGTAGTCTGTAGGTGGCCAGTAGTATGATAGTAATACCGCCGCTGGCGTTGGCCGAGAGCTTTAAATGGGACGATGAATGGGACGAGGAAAAAAAGAGGCTCGTTCCTCCCCCCCTTGTACACACACCATATATATAATTTTGCCACAGACAGGACGCTGTCATGTCATAGTATCCGTCCGTCCCAGACAATTCAGTCCCAGTCAAGAGGGTCGGCATTACTACATACAAACTGGCCACTTTCCCTTTTCATTAACTTCCCTTCGTCCATCCTCCGCTTCCTTCTCCATATCGTTCAAATACCGAAAATAAACAGCAACTTGCCGCGTTGTGGTCAACTGAGCCGCACATCACCTCGGTCCCTTGGGAGCTCTCATCGTCATCGGCCATCTCCATCGTCATTGTCGACGGTACGTACCTGTGATTTACATCGCCACACGCCCATCCTATGGACCGTTGCACACAGCTAAAACAGCTATAGCAATATATCACGTTCTTGCACAGCCTACGAGGAAACGGTCATCAGCAGGTTACTTGTCCTGAACGGTTGATTCTGGTTGGTTCTGTTGGTACTGTTGGTATCGTTGATACTGGTTACGCTGTTTTTGCTGTTGCTGTTGCTCGTTGCTGTACCTTTTATATCCGCTGTGCAAGTCCCGCCCGGCTCCAACTCCCGACCCCATCGGCTTCCTATCGCTCCCATCGCTCCCTTACTTGATTGGCTGGTCTCGTGACTCAAATCCATTTGCGAGAGAGACAGGACAGACCGGACAGACAGAAACAGGTACGTACCTTCTATACTTTCTACACTTGGGACACAGAGCAACAAAGTATGGTACTATGGTACTGAGTACTATGGTGGTTACTAGCACCGCCCTTCCCAAGCCTTTCCACCTTTACACCCTTCCACTCCTCCACTCTTTCTACTCTGGATCCATACATTGCTACGTCCCTTATCTCATCCGCAGCCCGTGCGTCTACCTCACATCCCCCTCCCCCCAGTTAACCACCCCAGTCCCGCCAATTTACCCTTCTTACCCTCTTACTCTTCCATACCCACCCCAACCCCAAATCTTACCCTCTTACCTCTTATGGTACTACTCTCTTACACTCATAACCTCGCTATCTTTAGTTCCGAAATCCTATCTTCCCTATCTATACCAACAGTCCACCACTCTATCTCTGCATACCGTCAACACCCGATCGAAACATCGAAAAATTCCCTTTCCACCACACAAACTATCCCATCACACGCCATACTATACACCAAGACATCACACAATACCCCATATTCGGAAAGAAAGAGACAAGTACCGCCCGCCTTGGGGGAAAAACTCTCTTATCTATTCCGTCCAGCTATCTCCTGCACCTCAACCACCTCAGCCAGCACAGAACCTCCCGCTGCACCTCTCTCTGCCTGCAACCACCCACCTTGCGAACCCGGCGCCAGTCTCACTGCAGCCATACGATAAGCCTTCCCCGGATACCCCATTCGCCTTCTGCCTCGAGCTATCCTGTTCAGGGCCAGTAGAGCGCTTCTAGAGTACCCGCGCAGCTCTCGATACCATGCCCATTTGGCATATCAGGCGTCCTTGCACATCTCTCGCCGGCCCGCCGAACGTTCTCATACGTGTCGGTATCTGATAACATAACCGTTTCGGAAAAAAGGAGCAATAAGCATAACAGAATCCATTGTCTAACGGACTGCTCTGATACTTGGGCACTCCCGATCCCCCCAGCCAGTCCATACGGGGAGATCATCCCAAATTCCTACGGTTGGTTCCTGCCCCTGGCAAAAACCCAGTTCCTGTGTTGTGGGATCGGTCCGCGGGGGACTCTTCTGTGGGGTTCAATCGGCGCCACCACCCCGTCCCCTGCGCACTCTCACCCGGCGGCCTCGAAGCCATGTCGACCCCCATTTCTATCCCTCGGACGGCGCCCATCCCCATTGCTGCTAAACCCAACCATGCCAAGAACGACACGCCTGCGAAGGAAAATATAAAACCAAAGGCATCCTCGAGCATGAGAAGCTTGATAGTAGACGGTGACCTACCCAATACACGTACCCGGAAGGACCGGCCGTGTGATGCCTGCAGGAGGCGCAAGAGTAAGTGCGTTATACACGAGGGCCAGGTTGCGTGTGTCTTGTGTAAATTCCACAAGCAGGATTGCACGTTTGTCCAGAGTCCGCAGCCGCGCAAGAGAAAGCTTGTTGCTGAAGAAGGAAAGGACGACTCCACCCCCAAGAGGAGGTATGTATCTCGTCCCCGACCCAGCGCTAAAAAAGAGATGCGCCTACCTGTATCCACCTACCTGTATCCTGTATTTTAGATTGCGTAAGTCGGGCTCATGCTAACGCAGCTGCCTTCTATCTAGGTCCCCCGACAGGCCTGAAGAACCATCTAAGCGGAGGCAGCCAGAGTCGAGCAATTCCAGCACCTGTGCCGGCTCACTCACCGAAGATATGGCCAACATTGGCGGGCCAGCGATGCTGAAACGCACGCTCGGCCTACAGAACGATCGTTACAGTCAATATATAGGGCCAACAACGGACTTCGAGCCCTCTCTGCTCGACCTGTCGCATTTCGATCCTCAAGATGAAAGTCTGCTCTCAAGAGGCACCTTGAGGAAGGTCAGCGATGTCGATACCTTTTTGATGCTCCCAGACTACAACACCCCTGGATACGAGCATGTCATTGAGGACTCGGATGCCATCGAGGCAATCGTCACTCCTCACGGCCCGGCCTTGATAGACCTGTACTTTCATGTTATTCACCCAAGCTTTCCCATAATCCAAAAGACCGTATTCCTGGAGAAGTATGCGCGGTCATATCAGGAATTTTCACCTGCACTGTTAGCTGCAATGTACATCCTGGCAATTAATTGGTGGGACCACAGCGAACAGCTGGCCAAGTCCCCGAGGCCGAATGTTAGAGAGCTTGAGAGACTCGTGCGGACGTCATTAGCGGATGCCATGTACCGGCCGAAGTTGTCGACAATACAAGCCGGCCTGCTCCTATCGCAACGTCCGGAGGGAGACCAATGGGCGCCGACGGCACAGCTTGTTGCTATTGGGCAAGAGCTAGGCCTCCATCTCGACTGTTCGACTTGGAAGATTCCACTTTGGGAACGCGGTCTGCGGAAGCGTTTGGCTTGGGCGTTGTATATGCAAGATAAATGGGGATCGCTCATCCATGGACGACCGTCGCATATCTTCGCATCCAACTGGGCGGTGCGGTCTCTGACATGGAACGATTTCCCCGACGACCAGAGCGAAGACGATAATAATGAACGAGAGGACGGGGAGGTGCTGGAACACGAGCGTGGCAGGCTGCTCTTCACAGAGATGGTATCTTTGTCACAACTTCTTGCTGAAGTCTTGGAGACCTTTTATACTCTTGCTGCGATGGATAATGTGACGCGTGCTGGCACATCTGGTACCCATATGGTCCTCTCTCTGGCGAAGCCCGTGCAGCTGAAGCTGAAAGAATGGTTTGCTGCGCTGCCGGTGTGCCTGAAAATGGAGAATAGCCACACCAACCTGGCATCCTCGCCGTCGCCACATAGCAGTGGAAGCCAGGGTAGCAAGCTTTCCTCGACTGGCTTCTTGCATCTTTCCTATTTCGCGACGGAAATCACTCTCCATCGACGCATCGTGCGCTCCCTCACACCAGCCGGACCGAACCTTCCTCCTATCGACCCCTACATTCTCCACATTTGCAGGTCCGCGGCGAAAACCAGACTCATCAGCGCGATGGATTTTGTAAATCGGTTGACACCGAGCCATCTGCGCGCGTTCTGGTACTTCTCGTCCAAGACCAATTTCGCTCTCATCGGAACATTCGGATCTCTCTTATGGGCAACGGCCCCTGGAAAGGAAGAGGCCGACTTCTACCGCATGCGCTTGAAGGAGTACCGCTGGACGCTCGGCGTAAGTGCACGCGCGGGAATGGGGGCCGATGGCGAAGGGCGCGGCGTGAAGGGCCTAACTGAGTTTGCGCTCGGAATGCTGGATACCAGCACCGGCCTCTTGAAGGCTCTCCCAGAGAAACCTGTTCTCTCGCGCGACAATAGCGAGATTGGGCTGGGGAGCTCTCACTCCGCGAGCCTAATAAGCCTTGGCGGGATGATGAGTTCGAGTGCGCGCAGCGGCGGTGCCGGCGGGTACGGCTTCGGCTTTGGGATGAGCGATGGCCAGGCCGGGTCGGGAGACGTGGATAGCGGGCTCGCGAGTCCGAGTGACAGCACCAGCTCAGTGGAGGTGAGCCAGGGCTTCGAGGCGTTCATGGCGGCGCATCCACAGGGACGGGATATCGGAGGACGGTGATGAGTGGGCGTTTTTTCCACACCCGGCAAGGCTGTCGGGTAGTGAGATTAACGCCCGAGACATGGGAAATATGATATGATCTGCAACCCCCCGGATGGAAACGAAAACGGCGGCTGGGCTGGGGCTGGGGGCAAAGGAGTTGTGTGTTTTTATTTAGCGCGGCGTTTGTGATATCCCCCCAAAGAACAATAGTGTGAACAACTTAGAGATCTGGCATTGCTGTAGTTTGCATTGCCAGAGTTTTATTGAAGAATGAAGAAATATCTTCCCTTATTCCATGATGATTTTTGCTTGTGACGTCTGCTGCGCGTTTTATGGTGCGAGATGGCGTGCGCGGCGATGAGGGTATGTGCGCGCTTGAGGGCTAGGATGTCGTTTTTTATGTGTTTGGCGATGCTGCTACTGCTTGAATTCCGCTTCATGGATGTGAAGGTCGTAATTGTAGGTCGCTCTTGTCATCGAGTGCCGTCTCGTTCTGCCGCAGTTTCGACGCCGAGGTTGAGCTGAGGGGGAGAAGGAACAGCGCTGTCCACCCACGTCGTCCGAACCTCCGAAGTAAACAAAACCCAACACCTCCACCAAACAATCCAGCCCCTCATCGAACTGCCGAACCCTTATCTCCTCCCACCACTTCCTCCCTCGTCCCCAATCCCAAGACCAAAACATCAAGAGAAGCAGAACGCTCCCCTCCCCCGCAAAACAACAGACACCCCCTCCCCATGCACCTCCCCCCCAAACCAGCAATAGCGGGGTTTCCGCACCCCCAGCACGTGCCTCCTACCCCAGTGTGGCGCGTCCTTCCGCACCCCCCCTTGTCCGTGCGTAAGGGAGAGAGGGGTGTGGCTGTGCGCGTCTGTGGCTTTGCGGGGTAGGGAGCTAGGGGCGCTTAGTGGCTGGGTGTGGGGGGGGGGATGCCAGGTACGATGATGGATGGGGGGACGGGGACTCCGGTGGTCGGCGGTTGGGTGAGTTGGGCGTGGGCGTGGGATGGGGGTCGTGAGGGATGGAGGGCGGTTGTTTGTTGGGTTTGTGTGTGTGTTGGTGTTGGGATGGATGGGCGTGTGGTGGGCGTTTGTGGTGGGTTGTGGGGTGGCGTGGGAGAATGGGCTGGGCTGCAGGGATAGGGTGACCCCCACACTATTATTAAATATTGGGACGCGGGACTGGGGCGCTGGGGGGCGTTGGAGGGGTGTGGTGAGTGGTAGTGAGTGGTAGTGAAGGGTATTGGGGTGTACTATTGTAGGGTGTCATAGGAAGGGATTTTGTACTGTAAGCTGTGAGATACTAGATGTTGCAGCCAAGCTGCCGTGTCTGTGTCTGGTGGGTTCTAGACAGTGAGAATGACGAGGCTGTGTAAAAGAAATGTGCGGTACGGTGTCAGCGTCCAGAATGTTGTAGTTGGGCTTTGGGAAAGGGTGCACAGCAGGTGCAGTCTGGCATGGAGCGAATCATTATTTCGCCGTGGATGCTGGAGTGGGTAGTTGAAGGGGTTGAGGGAGAGCACGAGGGCATCTTGACAACGCGCGTGATGTCAAGCAGACCAGAAGGAAGCGCACAGGGAGATGATATATGGCTAGACGTCAGTGTGAGGATGTTTCGTGGCTGTTGGGTTCGCGGGTGCAGCAACGGTGCAGGAACTGCGGCAGTAACAGCACAGCAGCAGCAGCAGGAGTAGCATCAGAAACTGGAGAAACCAGGAGAAGCAGCGGAGTATCACCGTGCCGACATCTGGTTCCGCTGTCTGGGATGGCAATCCGGACTGACTGATCGACTCGTCTCAAAGGCGATCTGCAGCTGAAATGCAGCTGAGCGTCAAGATGCTCTAGCTCGACGTACGGGGGATGCAGCGCCAACCAAAAGCGTCGAATTTGACTCCCATCACATGAGACGATCGGGTTGCAACCTCGCGAGGTTGGGGTTGCCCTCTGGCGCGTCCGTAACGCTGTCTCACACCCCAGCTTTTCGCCAATTACATGGCGATTCCAACTGGGTGGATTTGCTGG
The DNA here is from genome assembly GCA_000750815.1 of Pseudogymnoascus sp. VKM F-4516 (FW-969). Lineage (NCBI taxonomy): Eukaryota > Fungi > Ascomycota > Leotiomycetes > Thelebolales > Thelebolaceae > Pseudogymnoascus > Pseudogymnoascus sp. VKM F-4516 (FW-969). Next base: position 94,785 of record JPJZ01000043.1, read on the forward strand.
CGTGGCGCTGAAGCTCGACCTCTGGTTTCCCAGCACGGGACCGGCTGCAGGCGTCTCTCCCTGGTTCTGTTTGGGAGCGCTTGTGAGGTTGGTTGGATCTGGATTGGATTGGGCAGAGGTACACCGCGGAGTACTGTCACCCAGGACCCCAGGGCGATATGCGGAGCCGGTATGCCAGACGGGAAGAAGGTAGGTTGTAGTAGGCTATAGTAGACACGGAGACGAAGGCCGATGTATGATAAGGGAAGAGAGTGCAGTAGTGAGTCGGTCCAGAGCTGGAGAGGCAGCAGACCAGTGAGACTAGTAAGTTTACTAAAATGGGCCGTCAGTTGGAATTTGGTGGCAGTTGGTAGTAGTTGGAGCTGGAACTTGGAAGTGCAACAAGGAGTAGGAAGGAGTAGCAAGGAGCAACATACCAAGATTGGAAGGTTACTTTAGTATAGTACTGTATTGTGGATTTGATGGTGGGAAAGGGCGCTCAAGGGAAGATCAAAGAAGCGCCCTGGGGGGGGGCGTAAGGGCGTGAGGACCTGGGGACCTGGTCGTGTCGTTCAAGGGTCGATCAATTGACCCCCACGGAAGCACGAGCCTTTGTGGATCCTGTGCACGACGAGTACGCAGTCTGTGTGCATCCAATACTTGAAGGGTACTGAGTACGGTACTATGCATGATACTGTATTTTAAGTATCTTCGTTGTCATCCCGGCAAGGGTCACTGGTACTCGACATGGACGCGGAGGACGTGGAGGTTGGTGGATCCAAGGGGGGAGACGACGACAGCGGCGTAGTAGAGGGAGAAACACCCATAACCCATAACCCATCATCCATCATCCATCATCCATCACCCGCCATCACAAGACGCCTCACAACGCGGTCATCGGAGCAGTGGACACGAGCCCATACCATAAAAGTACAGCTACATATGTAGTACTCTATTTCTGGTACTGACAGTATATTGACAGTATAGTATAAGTGAGGTATTTTTGCACGTCTTTACATGACTAGCTAGTACTTACGGTAAGGGTAGCTGACTGTATTGTTGCATTTGCATCGATGAAGAAAACGCTCAATGCAAGTTCAAGGCTGGGGGCAAATACCGCAAAAGTCAGCCAAGGCACCAAGACGCCAGACAACAAGCCAACAAGCTCCTGGCTGGGCCATGGCTTCTGGGCTCTACGTGAATTTTGTGTGTGTGGAGGGAAAAGGACGCTCAACGAGAATGGTCTCGTGAGCGGCCGTTCTTGATCGTCGGTTCTCCAGCATTGCAGTACATGCATCATATATCATATACACGACTTTCAATAACTTCAATACTCTTGTATAGGGGGTCTCATGCTTCGGAATTGACGTCTTGGGTAACCCTGATGCCCTGTAGGCCTGTCATGATACCTGAAGTTGTGAGTTGTATGGCTTTTGGGCAATTGCCGTCGTCGGTTGTCAATTTAGCATTCAAAGTTTGAATACTTGCATTGGGGATGATTATTTGCCCGCCACCCGGGGTCTACGATGTGTGCTCCCCTCTCTCCAAGAACATCATGTCAACAGCATCACTAAAATATCATTTTCGAAATGCCAATGCCGATAAATAAACGGTGGCCAAAAACAGTCAAATAATGGAGTCCATTGAGCGAATTTCTCTCGATACCCTTGCCACATATTGTACTGTACTGTACTATATGGTACGGTAGTGTACTGTACTACTCCCGTATATGTAATGTACAATAATATATGGGCCGTTTGTTCTGGTCCTTTCGTCTCCCATTTTACTGTACTAAGTATGTCTGCCGCCGCCCCTCACACCCATCCCCATTCTCCGCTTCAAAAACGACCCCATCCACATCCACATCCACACCTGACAAGGCTAACCCCCACAGCCCCTTCACCCCTCACGCCCCTCACGCCCCGCAACATCCTTTTCTTGGATCTCGACCCATCATCGTGCCTTCCGATCGCCAAGCCACATGTCCAACGAAGTGCGAAAAATTCACATATAAGTCACAGAGAATGCCCCCTTCTTTTCCTCCTTTTTCCTTGATTATCCGTCTCATCTTGCTTCATTATTTCCTGACTTCCTCATCCTATTCTCACTTTCGTCCTCAAGCACGCAATCATACTGCTCTTACACTCTCATCTCACATCCATTGCATTTGACGACCCATTGTCCCATTTGCACGTCATCATCACCTCAACATATTTATTAGCCAAAGGGTGCCAGTAAATCTAAATCATGTCGCCTCATAGTGATGCCCCATCGCCTTCTGGAAGCTACACCCAAGCCCACGGTATGCCAATTAGGACCAGTGCCTCCCAAATCCCAAGGAACGTTTACTCAGACTCCGAAGCACACTATAGCAGCTCATTTGAGAGTACTTCTACTACCGCATCCTCGTTTGAAATGGCAGATAATAACACCTCGCGGCCTCTCGTTCCAGGAGTCTATGTCCCTACCGTCTGCTTCTTCCACCAAGATTCCGAGGACCTGGACCACGAGACTATTGCCAGTCATGCTGTCCGCTTAGCAGAAGCAGGCGTTGCTGGTATTGCAACCCAAGGCTCCAACGGCGAGGCTGTGCATCTATCACACGCTGAGCGCCAGGAGGTGACATTCACCACCCGCAAAGCACTCACCGATGCCGGCTACAGTGACATGCCAATCATTGTTGGTTGTGGCGCACAGTCTACTCGTGAGGCTATCCAATTATGCAGAGAGGCTCACCGCTCAGGAGGAGACTACGCCCTGGTTCTACCACCGTCCTACTATGCACCTCTATTTGCGCCAAGCTCTAAGTCAGTTTTGAAGTTCTTCAACGATGTCGCAGACAAGTCGCCCATCCCACTCATCATCTACAACTACCCAGGCGCTGTTTCGGGTCTCGACTTGAGCTCAGATATTATCATTGAGCTCTCCAAGCACTCAAACATTGTCGGTGTTAAACTTACCTGCGGAAACACCGGGAAGTTGAACCGCATCGTTGCAGCAACCAAGTCAGCCAAGCCTGCGTCGATCGTGCCTTCATTCCTTGTGCTCGGAGGCTCAGCCGACTTCACCCTTCAAACTATGATTGGCGGTGGTCACGGTATCCTTGCTGGGCTGGCAAACATTGCTCCCAAGGCTTGCATTAAGACCATTGATCTGTACAACTCTGGCGCCATTTCTGAGGCCCAAGCTATGCAAGAGGTCGTTGCTAAGGGCGATTGGGCCGCCATTCAAGGAGGAATTGTCGGCACCAAGGCTGGGATGCAGGGCTGCTTCGGCTATGGAGGATATGCGAGAAGCCCTCTGCCGCAGCCTACCAAGGAAGAGGGACAAAGGTGGACAAACATGTTCAAGGAGTTGGTATCTCTGGAGAGGGACCTCTAGTTTCTCGGACAGACGGCACTCACAATTGGATGTCTCGATTGATTCATTGCTCAGCCTCTCAGCTTGATTTCGCCCTGGGGCCTTTGAAAAGTGCGATAAGGAAAAAGAATGGCTTTCAAAATACCTCGAAATTCGCAAAAGCAAACTTTACTGGAGGATGTTTGGCACGTTAATAATGGTTCCACAAGACCCTGGCGGGCCGGGGACTACTTAATTGAGAAGTTGGGAAGGGGAGGAGATACGGAGAGAACGCGGGAGATTGAGTTATATGGCGTTGTAGTATTTAGAGGCCTCTCTGGCTAGAGAGGGCTATGGACGCGTTGCACGTTACCCTGTGATCGTAGAATTGGTTTTTTGGGTTTGGGGAGGCAACTCTGGGGCTCGATTTTAGAGCGGCTCAAAAACCACCGTTGTTAGCAAAATTATCAAACAATAGATAAGATTAACAAAATGTTGAGAGACTCGTTCATCCTATGAATCCCGAATAAGGAAAGAATGAAGTGGATGCTGTGGCTTTTTCGTGGCGTGTCGTGACTTTACTGCTCAACGGGTTGAGAAGTCGTCGGTGGGTCTGTATCCTCTCTCTTGCTTCATCGTACTACTAGACGTGGGGGTGGTGGGGAAAGCGTGGGGGTTGAGGTCCACAGGGGCAAGATCCATCTTTCTCTGCTTAGTCATCCACCGGGTAAAGCTCAGTGCCGCCTTCCGCTTCCTGATCCATTGCGCCCAGGATTATCCCACCAATCATATTATTTGCCCGTAGTTTCCGCGCAGTAGGAGCTGTCGCGACTCTCACCGCCCGGCAGTAAGAGCGGGGAAGTATTTGAGAATGGAGAGAGAGGGACCGAGGACGGTGGATGTTTTCCATCTATGGCCGTCCTGGAATGACATTAACCCGGTTTCTCCGTTATAAGTCTCTCCCCTTGCCTCCATCTTGAAGCAAATTTTTATTTCATCCATCGTTTCTCTGCATAGCCTCTGCTGTTCTCCTTCCAATTCGCTCTCGTTTTTCCATACAGCGACGCGTACTCTCACAATGGCGGAAATTACTATCACCGACTGGACGACCCGCGATGTCAGGTTTCCAACCTCCCTTGACAAGACTGGCTCGGATGCCATGAACGCTGCTGGTGATTATTCTGCAGCATACTGTATTCTCCAGACTGATTCTGAGTATTCTGGTCACGGCATGGTGCGTTGCTCTACATCCTACTTCCATTACCCCTCCTCTCATTACCCCGCAGCAGGCTTCCTAACTCAGTGCAGACTTTCACCATCGGACGCGGAAATGATACCGTCTGCCACGCTATTGCTCACGTTGCCGATCGCCTAAAGGGCCGCACACTGTCCTCTCTGGTTGCCAACATGGGAGAGACCTGGCGCTACCTCGTTTCAGATTCGCAGCTGAGATGGATCGGCCCCGAGAAAGGAGTTATCCACCTCGCCCTCGGTTCCGTCGTCAATGCGCTCTGGGATCTCTGGGCCAAGACGCTGGGCAAGCCGGTGTGGCAGGTTGTGGCAGAGATGTCGCCCGAGGAGTTTACTCGCTGCATTGATTTCCGATACCTGACTGATGCCATTACCCCCGAGGAGTCGATAGCGATGCTTAAGGAGATGGAGGCAGGAAAGGCGGAGAGGTTGCAAGAGGCACTGAAGAACACGGCTGTCCCGGCATACACAACTAGTGCGGGATGGTTGGGATACGGAGAGGAGAAGATGAAGGGGCTTCTGGAGGAGACCCTGAGCCAGGGCTACAAGCACTTCAAGCTCAAGGTTGGAACGAGTGTGGAGCAGGACCGCAAGAGACTTTCAATCGCCCGCGAGGTTATTGGATACGATAAGGGCAACATTCTGATGATCGATGCGAACCAGGTTTGGTCCGTGCCGGAGGCAATTGAGTACATGGAGCACCTCCAAGAATTCAAGCCGTGGTTCATCGAGGAGCCAACATCTCCCGATGACATTCTCGGGCACGCTGCCATTCGCGCCGCGCTGAAGAAATACAACATTGGTGTTGCCACCGGTGAGATGTGCCAAAACAGAGTCATCTTCAAGCAGATGCTGCAATATGGTGCGATTGATATCTGCCAGATTGACGCTTGTCGACTGGGTGGCGTGAACGAAGTCCTCTCCGTTCTGCTTATGGCGAAGAAGTTTGGCGTCCCCATTGTGCCTCACTCGGGCGGTGTCGGACTTCCAGAGTACACCCAGCATCTCAGCACCATCGACTACGTCGTCGTCAGCGGAAAGAAGAGTGTGCTGGAGTACGTTGACCACTTGCACGACCACTTCGAGCACCCCAGCAAGGTCGAGAACGGCCACTACGTCACCCCCACGGAGCCCGGATACTCGGTGCAGATGAAGGAGGCCAGCATGGTGGAGTTCGGCTTCCCGGGAGTACCAGGGAGCTGGTGGAAGAGCGAGGAAGCGAAACCGATATTGAACGGCGATAAGTACTAGATCTAGGGGTAGGTGAGGGTGGCCTCCCACCTCGATAATGGCAGGGATACAGCGATCCCAGGATCTCGAAATAGAAGTATGTCTGTGGTCAAGCAAGGGCACTGTACTGTACATACATACCTAGTGAATAACATGACATTGTATTACCACAGAGATATCTGGGCTTGGTGATGTGATGATACAGTTGCCGCCGAGAAACACGGGAAGAGCACACCCCGTCACAGTGGGTTCTTATCACATTTGATCGCTGTCATATCACAATACCACATCAGCTCGTCACGTTTGTGATGATCAAGACCGTACTCCAGTCGACTATCCCGAGCCGTGGTCTGACAGGAGGAAGTGATACTACTAAGACAAGTGCGAAGGTGATAGAAGTGTTAGTACACCAGTCACTGACAACAAGAGCATTGAATATCGATTTGCAGGGTGCAAAAGTACACATGTACCCTACCATTTTACCCCCCATTTTGCGGTCAGGCCCGTGGTAAGCACACCGCCCACCAATCAACACTGGTTATTTTAGCCCCCCCAGGCACAGACAGTTCACACCAGCGCTTAACAGCTTCTATCTACTGGACACCAGCCATCCAAAATCTCCAGGGTATTCCCAAAGTGCGCACATCAAATGCGGGACGTCCTCTTCTTGTCCACTAAACATCAATATCTCGTCGTCGCTCACATCTCCCGGCGCTACGAAATTCATATTGGTCTGCACTATCACAAAAGGTACCTTAATGCCTGTGGTTACTGTACTTTGGTAGGTCCTTCAATTCGATGCGTGCCGTCTCTCTCTACCCAATGGCTGTCCCTCTATCAATTCCGAGGGGTACAGCTTCCTGTCACCTTGCCTCCACCTTGCATCCGATCCAGCCTACCATGTCTCTGAATGGTATGTATATATCTCCAGTGCAACACCTGCCGCCCTCTTTTTCCCCCTTGCGCCCACATTGAGCTGTTGCACTTCATCACGCTCCGCATCCCATGAACAGCTTCTCGCCTTGAGACGTTTCGCCCTTCAGGTGCCGATGATCTCTCTCCATTCGACTATCGCTTCTTGGGAGTGAAAATAGCCATGCGGGAAGCTTTCACCGGTCTCCCAGCTCTTGTTACACGATTCGCCCGGACTGCCCCGCAAGTCGTCGACAACGTTATAAATGCTCGCGGCAACCCGCTGAATATAGACTACGACCCAGCGCCATCTCCCGAAGACGGCCCTCCGCTATCAGCTGGAGCACTTCGCGACAAGCACTACCTTCCTGCTGAGATCGGTGGAATCGTCGGCGCATACGTATTCGTGGTGGTCACCCTCCTCCTCGCTCTCTTCTTCGTTGGACGCCGACTTCGCAAAGCAAGAGAACTAGCAGCACAGAGCGATGTTGAGATGCTAAATGGACACATGATAAGCGCCGCATATTATCCATCTCCAGTCTCGCCCACGTCCGCTGCTACCACCTTCCGCGCCGCTGCGTGGCCAACTATCGAGAAGACCCAGAACCCATACGTTTTCCCCTCTCAGAACCGCTCGCCTGTCTCGCCTGGGACCAACGCAGGAGTCGATTCTCGAATTATCGAAGCTGATCGTGAGCTATTGAACCGTGGGCTCGAGGATTTATACGCGCATGTTATGGAACAGGAAGAAGCCAAAGCCGCCGGACTCAACGTAGCAGATATGCCTGCCCCAACCCCTCTTCCATCTGTCTCGCCTCAGAGGCAAAGCACAACCTCTAGCAAGCGCCTGGAGAAGATCAAGCCGGCCAACCTTAGCTCCACCGAGAAGACACACTCGCGGGCGTCGTCTTTAATCTCATCACTCAAGTCGCCCAAGCGAAAGGGCATCCGTGGGATGAAGATTAGCTCTCCCATGGCCACGCCTCTCTCTACAACTTTCCCCGCAACTTATGCGTCGGATGAAGAGCCACTTAGCCCTCGCAACTACCAGCCTCCGCCTCCACCCCCGGTCCCTCATGGGCAGATGCCCTACCAGTATCATTCCCGCAACAACTCCAGTGTGCAAACGTCAGATCCATCACCTGTCTCGCCGACACGATCAATTGCAGAAAACCTGGCTTCGGCTTCAATGGGGCCACCACCTAACAACAGGTCGGTTGCTACGAACCGTCCTTTGAACTTAAAAATCCCTGGGGCCGCCGCTGTCAACCCCACATCGGCAGCATCCTCTACTCGACAACTTCCCTTCAGGGCGTTTGACCCACCCCCAGGACTATCTTCACCGTCCTTCTCACATTCAACCAAGACAACGGTCCTGGAACGGACTACGCCGCTGTCGCCGGGTATTAAAACCCCATGGTCTGCTGGGGCAGCACCGTATAGTCCCTACCAGCCATTCACTCCTCTGGTGCCCATCACACCAAGACTGGTAACGCGAGAAGATCGCAAGGCGATGAAGAAGATGGAGCCGAAATCTCCTGTTATGGAGATGGTGAAGGACACAGACGATCTATGGGACAGTGGGTATTAGGTGGGCTGGACTTGCGGGGCAAGAATACGAACCATTGTAATCATGAGCCATTGGGGGCGATGTATGGCGTTCATGTAAATAGAATTTCCCTTTACTCAAGTAACGGCAAGCGGGTAGCAATTTCACACGTATTCCAAATATATAATAACACTGTTCAGAGCATGAGTGGCTGTGACCCCTCGACCCAGTTTATTTGCAGGTATTTGCAGGTATATCGCATCCAGAACCTCTCCTTCCACTACCGATCAGCCACCATCTCCGGAGATCTGTAGTTAATATAACCAAATCAAGTATGTAGCCAATCATAAATATTTAGGTAGGATATAAATAACGTTTGCACCCTTCTTACATGAAAATCCGTCAGGTCGCTTCGGGAAGCGGCCAGGTGGATCCGACGATAACAAGTACTTTCATCAATTATCATTATCGGGCTCGGCACACCATACCAGATCAAACCCGACCCCAATAAATCCATGGGGAACTCGAGCCGCAGAGTTTGATTTTATAACTACCCCTCACATCTCAACATCCCACGACTAGCCCGGAACACTGGAACCCCCCGCCGACACGCACAGCGCAGTTCCGACTGCCAATTACCGGCCATGTCTCGGAGCATTGCCCAGACCCCGTACGAAAAGCGGCGGTCGACTCACCCCTTGAGCGCGTACCTGTACCGGCTCATGGTCGTCAAGGAGAGCAACCTGTGTCTCTCCGCCGATGTCTCGAGCGCGCGCACCCTGCTGCGCCTAGCGAACACCGTCGGCCCTTCAATCGTGGTCCTCAAGACGCACTACGACATCGTCAGCGACTGGGACTCGGACGTCGAGAGCGGCACCGGCGCACAACTTGCAGCGCTGGCCGCCAAGCACGGCTTCCTCATCTTCGAGGACAGGAAGTTCAGCGACATCGGATCGACGGTGCAGAAGCAGTATACCGACGGCCCAGGGAAGGCAGTGGAGTGGGCGCACATCACGAATGCGCATGTCCTGCCCGGCGCAGCGATTGTCACTGCGCTCGCCGAGGCTGCGGCCGCTTGGCGCGAGAAGAAGAAGTACGAGGTCAAGACGGACATTACAGTTGGAACACCCAGGCCCGAGAGCCTATCCGAAGACGATGAGGGCAAGGATGACGAGGATATCAAGAACCTGAAGGCGCTTCAGGCACGTCGCAAAGCGAGCATCGTCTCAATCACGACCGTATCGCAGTCTTACGAACCTGCCAACTCGCCGCGCCCGACTATTCCAGAGTGCGAAGAAGACGTCATCTTTGCTGGGCTCGAGGAGGCGCCGCTCGATCGCGGCCTTCTTCTTCTCGCTCAGATGTCCAGCGCTGGGAACCTGCTCGACGAGGCATATGCGAAGGCTTGTGTGGAGATTGCAAGGAAGAACACGGACTTTGTGATGGGTTTTATTGCGCAGGAGACTCAGAACACAGCCCCAGACGACCAGTTCATGACGATGACTCCTGGGTGCCAATTGCCTTCGGGCGATGAGAAGAGCAGCGGTGGTGACGGTCTTGGCCAGCAGTATAACACTCCACAAAAATTGATTGGAGAGAAGAACGTGGATATCATTATTGTTGGCAGGGGTATCATTGCGGCGGCGGATCCGGTTGCGGAGGCGGAGCGATACAGGAAGAAGGGATGGGAGGCTTATAAGGCTAGGATTAGTGCCTGAAATCTTTCTGATACGATTTTATTTGAAGATTTGCTATGGATGCACATTGGTCTTTGGAATTATGGCGTAGATTGCGTTAAAAGTGCCGCCTCGCGGCTCTCCGCCATGGCTAAGGGCGTTAGGGATTGTGAGCCTTCGGCACAGTGTTTCACAGACGGAATTATAGAAAACGGTTGGGTATTTATAAGAGTAGCACCGGTAAATGAATAATTTACAAAATCAGGCTATTAATCAGTCCTAAGAGACTCGGTTTGTGTACACGAGATGCAACGCTTCCTAACGCCAGCCTAAATCTAACAAAACATCTCTGCCACAAAAAATGAACGACTTTGAAGGACACTCGGTCCACTTAAGCGTGTCGCTGAAAGGCCACGCCGGATTTCCCCCTTCCCACCGTCACAAACGCAGCACCGTCCTTAATTACGTCGAACCTGCTCATGCCCATGGCGTCCGTGTCGGCGAAACTGGAAAACCAGAAGCCAACAATAACAACAAAGTAGCTGAGGATTAGAATCGACCCCTTGAAATAATTGCTCTTGCCTTCTCCGTACATGTAACTCAACAAGAAAACGCACAAGATGACTGTAACCATATCCCACTGAGGGAATATGAGGTTGAAGGTCTTCTCAACAGCATCACCTCCTTCCCAATACGCAGCGCTAACCGCACTGAATAACACGAGCGCGGGAATCTGCAGAAGACACACTTGAAGTGCGTATGCAGAACCAATCTCCATGGAAAGTGCGATATTGCCATTCATGGCGAAAGATATCGCGTTCTACAAATGTTAGAAATATAGATGGATAGGGTAGTAGTAGACTTACAAGAAATTCGGTCGTGTTGGGGACAAGTGCGAAAAGCGTTATGCCAAGGAATTTCTCGTCAATGGCGAACCCTTGTAAGACAACGTCGACGGTATCCACGAGTATTTCAGCAATAAGGGCGTATAAAATCGTAGCACCCATTAATATGATAGAACTCTTCGTTCTACTCCAGTTAGGCGCGTCATGAGCACCGGTAACGGCCACGTCGACAGCAGCTATCTCTACATCCACAGCTGGGAGAGTCGACGGCTTCTGAGGCTGCGTTCCATGTGCTAAAGAGTGCGAACCCGTCGAGGCTTTCTTGCCACCGTCCGTAGTATTTTGGGTAGCATGCACGGCTGGGTCTGTCGCACCCTCTGCGAGTGGGGTGGTGGAATTGTCGAGACTGGCTCTGGGTGGTACCATGTGAGGCGTCGTGACAGGACCGTTGTGACTTCCACCCAGCGAATCAGTTGGCGCAGCCCCTTGTTTCAATGACTGGCCCACGAATTTCTTGTATAGTTGAGAATCACGGATCTCAGCGCTGCGGGTAGTCTCTGGGCTAATGTTTGGTGGTTGACGTTGTTGGTGACCGCGTAGAGTCCTGTCGGCTGACTGCTGAAGAGACAAAAGGTGGCTTGCGTCCTGAGCGTGGATTTTCTTCTCGTCGACCTCATTGTTCCAGATGACGGCGGCATGTGTCCGGAGAGTAAACCATAACCCGATGATATATGATAGAAATAAAAGTGTGGCAGCAAACCAACAATAAGGCCGCACCGCTTCAATGTAGAATCGGTCATCGAAAGAGGGTGTTTGAGAGAAGTAGCAGCGACGACAGTCACGGCTTGGCCCAGAACTCTCAGTGTCAATGCATGACAAGCAAGAAAGCTCATGCTAAATGCCCTGTTAGCTGATTCTTTATTTCGGATTTGAGTTGGACTTACAGTGCCATATATTTGGTAGAAAAGGGTTGGGCCGAAAGCAGCAATGACAGCAAATAGCAGCATTGTGGATGTGACTCCAGCCGACTTCGCATTGAAGCGCTGCGTCTTTCGTTTTATTGCCCCGAAGCACATTGACAGCCCGGGAAGGAACAGAATACCAGCAAATATACTGCCGATAATACTGCCCTCGACAAGTTGCCCCTTGCCTTGATTTAAAGCAACACAGTACAAGTAAACCTCTACCAGTGTTGAGAAGAAGGCGTTGATTGCTGCTCCCAGACCCATAGAGGATTGCGCGGATATCGATGCAACCGCTTGTCCAATAAAATATGCAAGTGGCATAATGGATAGAAGTGCGCCCACAAAGAGAAAGGCTGGTTGGGTGATGAACATGTTCAGCTCCAACATTTCACGCAACACCCAGTAGTCGAGTATGACGAACATAACGACGGCCATGAGGTTGATAAAGAAGATGTTGGTACCGTCAATAGTATACTTCCAATACTTGAGGCCCACAGCACGGTATGTGCACAGGAGTATGGACGAATTGGGGCCAACTCGTGAGTATGAAGTGTCGGACTGAAACGAGAGTGCCAAAGGATGGCGACGAAGGTGATATACCAGTAGTAGAGTTACTTTGCCCATTGGGATCGAAAATACCATGACCCAGCAGATTCCAGAGACAATGAATAGCAGCGGTGTAATCAATCCGTAAAAAAAGACGAAAAAGATCACACGACCAAGATTCCACTGCCCTCGGCCAAACAGCCTCCTCTTCATTCGAGGCACCGAAGAGTCTCTATCACCACCGCGTCTCGTTCTGCCGAGGAGGCTATCAGTTTCGGTAGCCACAGAGTCCAAACTTCCTCGTCTCCGTCCGACAATGGACCTGTTCCCGCTATCGGGCCCGAAGAATAGTCTTCCATCCTCAAGATCGCCAGATTGCCATCGCTCGTATTCTGTGACACTTCTACCTTCTCCTTCATCCTCGTTGGCGTATGATTCGTCTTGCTCGAGCCGTACGAACTTGCCAAATGGGTAGAATATGTAGCCAGACAAGCCCCAAAGGACTCTTCCATACTCGAGCGCGCCTGGTGCGGCGCCAAATACGAAGCACACAAGTGCGCCGACTAGTGCAGCGAGCGCCAGCCACCACCCAAACAGAACAGTCCACATAACATTGAATAGCAGAAGCCACTTACTTACCCGCCCCCCAGGAGCGGAATGTATGTCTCCCTCCGCTATTTTTTGGACTGATCTATCCTTTTTGTAGAGCGCAGGCTTCCATATACGGATACCAAACGGATGCGTCTCGTTGATGGCTTCCTGCCTGTCCTTCAAGGTAAAACTCTCAGCGTCACTAATGTCACCATTGTCGTCATCGTCGTCGTCGGGGTTGGCTGCATCCAGATCCATTTCATCGTTTTGACGTATCGTCTCTTGACTCTCCTCAGAAGCAGAGGCCTCCTCCACAATCCCATCGCCACGGCCAGTAAAAGTTGCCCCCGATGCGCGCTGCTCCTCGTCGCGGTTCAAGTCTTCTTTAGGGACAGCCCCTACAGCAGTGGGACGTCTTCTGAGCGATGACTTGGTTGTCCCAAATCCGGATACCGACCCTCCCACGCCTGCATACCGGAGTGCTTTGTCCCCTTCGATTTCATTCGCATCATCGTCAACTGAAAATTCTTGGCCGCGATGTGGACCTTGCGCAGTGGTTGAGACTCGACGTGTGATTGCGGGTTTCTGGCCTCGTTGGTGCCTTCCACGCTCTGGTCCTAGAACTGGAGACTGCATAGATTGGACCGAACGCGTCGAGTCAATCGTTCGGGGGTTTGGTCGTTCAGATCCTTGCGGGGTATTCGGGTTTGAGGGTCCTACCTGAGGGTACGAGATCGAGCCTAATAAACTTGGGTCAGCTTGCCTCCTTTCTTGCAACGATTCTTTATGGATTGTGACAAAGCCAAGGACTTCATGAGGGCAATGTAACATACCATATCCGGTGGCGCTGGCTTCTGGTCTGCGACGCACTGTATCAGTAGACCGGACACTTGAGCCAAGCACATCTTCGGATTCTTTCGTGGCCGACTCAGACCGATGCAGAGGATGTCTAGCCTCTGCGGCCGTGGGGGTGCTGGAGCCAGTTGGAGTCCGTGAAGGTCCTGCCTCTTGTTCTTGACCCTGAGAGGTTCCCTCTGAAGCTTTGGACTTCCCGCGGTTGGAGTCCTTGGAAGCCATAATGAAGGCCTTGGGGATATAGGCCCTGCGTTACGAACCCGAGCCTCGACTGCCGATAGTAAAACAGTTCCAGAAAATTCAGTCGCGAACTTGTGAAACCAACGAAAAGGAGGTTAATAAAGGATTATGGCTTGTGGATCATTGTTGAAATTGCTAACTACAGCCTCGGCCGCTCCAGTTCCTGAAGCAGAACAAGGTGTGGATATAGACGCAAATAGAGCACTGAAAAAAGCACCAAAGCTGCTTTTGTTATAGTGCAGGTCTGTACGCTGTATGCGCGTCGATAAACCTGTGGTTGTATAACGAAGGAAGCAATGAAGATTGGAGATGGACGCTGTTTACCTTGAAATGACGAAGACTGCTCTAGCTTGGTACAAGCTGCCAGGGTCACTAGATAAGTGCTCCATACAACAAATAGTACTATACACTATCAAATCTTGTCCTCCCATATATGCTTCCTTTTGAATATCGGATCCCGATATCCCTTACAGCACCTTCTGTTCCTCGTTTTGTGACACTTGATAGTTATATTTCATTCGCGCAGGAGAACTGTAGCTGTTGGTTTCCCCCACTGGGGTTCAGAGTGTACATATAGGATGTATAGTACCTGGGTACATGTGAATAAACGCGAGCCAAGCACAAATGGTCCGTGCCCAAGGCCCCAAGGCTTCACGTACTTCTTGAAGCTTACCTTGCCTTCTTACCTTATCAAACATCGGAACCCCAACATTGTCAACAAAACAACCAGTCCCACCATCATCGCCACCAATACTCTCTATCGACTGGCATAATATCGAACTTTCTACACTCGTACATTCGTAGCCAAGCCATTCAAGATGGCGCTCGACAGCTTCTTCCACAACAAGATCGAGAGCATGAAGCTCGAGATCATCCAAGGCCAAGCAGTCCTCCGCAGACTTGAAGCGCAACGGAACGATTACAACTCGCGAGGTATTAGGTCTCCGCAGCAGGTTAGGAGTGTATATGCTAACCGCCCACAGTCCGTCTACTGAGAGAAGAGTTGGGCCTACTACAACAGCCTGGTTCATATGTCGGAGAAGTTGTGAAGGTGATGGGCACCAAGAAGGTTTTAGTTAAGGTTCATCCAGAAGGGAAATACGGTTTGTTGCCCTTGTGCAGTCAACATGAGCGCCATGGACTAATTCGAACTCAGTCGTGGATATCTCCGATAATGTCGACATTACCAAGCTTACTGTCGGGAAGCGCGTCACCCTCCTTTCAGACTCATACAAACTGGAGAAGATGCTTCCGTCATCCGTCGACCCCCTTGTGTCGTTGATGATGGTGGAGAAGGTGCCAGACAGCACATACGACATGATTGGAGGGTTGGACCAACAGATTAAAGAGATTAAGGAAGTTATCGAGTTGGGACTGAAGCATCCGGAACTATTCGAATCGTTGGGGATAGCTCAGCCAAAGGGTGTACTGCTCTACGGACCACCCGGAACGGGGAAAACTTTGCTCGCGAGAGCTGTTGCCCACCACACAGACTGCAAGTTCATCAGGGTGTCCGGATCCGAGTTGGTCCAGAAATACATTGGCGAGGGATCAAGGATGGTTCGTGAGCTGTTCGTCATGGCGCGTGAGCATGCTCCATCTATCATTTTCATGGATGAAATTGATTCCATTGGATCCTCCCGTGTCGAGGGTTCGTCCGGCGGCGATTCTGAAGTCCAGCGCACGATGTTGGAGCTTCTCAACCAACTTGATGGCTTTGAGCCCACAAAGAATATTAAGGTCATTATGGCAACAAATAGGCTCGACATTCTCGACCCGGCGTTATTACGGCCAGGACGTATCGATAGAAAGATTGAGTTCCCACCGCCAACCGTCGAAGCCAGAGCAGATATTCTTCGCATCCACAGCCGCAAGATGAACCTGACAAGAGGCATCAACTTGACCAAGATTGCGGAGAAGATGAACGGATGCTCGGGAGCAGAGCTCAAGGGTGTATGCACAGAGGCCGGTATGTTCGCATTACGAGAGAGGCGAGTGCACGTCACACAAGAAGACTTTGACCTCGCCACAGCGAAGGTCTTGAACAAGCATGATGACAAGGAGGTTAGCTTGGGCAAGTTATGGAAGTGAGCAATGAAGGGCGGCGCATTTTTGCTACGGATGGGGACAATGAGGCTGCGATTTGTGTACAATACAATAGAAACCCCAATAATATCACCACCATCACTGATGGTGATTGGTGACAATTGAAATTTTAGACAAATTTATCTCTATTCCAATTTGCCTACTCTTTCTTTTCACTCTAATCATTTCCCGTCTGCTACTCCATGCAAATCAATCGCCCCGCACATAAAGTTCGTAAGCAATGCCTGACGCCATCGCGATGCCAAACCAATCGGCAAGGATATCCAAAGTAATACCACTTGTCCAGAAACACGCCTCGTATGAATTAACCAAGAGAAAAATATTCACAATCATCTATATCGTAGTGCCCTAAACCGTCCTGCACATGCAAATTCAACCTCGCCTTTCATCCGATGCCAACGATTCGCTCCCGCTCCGTTCTCTCTTTGGTGACTGATACTGCTGGAAAATCCACTCCAGAACAGTCTCGTAGCAAAGAACATACTGCCTTAAGCTCTGCACCATACTGATGCGCTGCTTTCTGAGGTCAGCGACCGTGCGCTCTATAAGATCTATGTTTGGATTGAAGAGCCAATCGCTCTCCATATCCTTAGATTGGTGCTTTGATGATAAATAGTCCGCTTCTTCGTCGGTCGAAATATCCATCGGTGTAACACCATTTAGACTCTCTCTTCGTTGGCGTTTGAGTATGTCGATAACCGAATCCACCGTACAGAATGTTCCAGTCCGGCCACACCCCGCGCTACAATGAACAAGCATCGGTGGCAAAGACTGGTCTGGCTCCGGTTCATCCGAGTTTATCTGCGAGGCGATGGCTGGTGGTAGCGATCCGTGTTGTAGTGAGTTAGCAAGCTCGATTATGCCCAGAAGATGGCTGGGTCTGGCTGTGGTTCCGAAATCCGGCCACGAACTATACTGTAGCTGCATGATCTGCCTGGCGGGAGCGTGGGGTTGTGTCGAACAAGACAATGTAATAGTTCGCACGACGACATCTGGATTGTCGCCAGGACTGGCTTCCGGAAGTGATGATTCGATCGTGGTGTTCGCACGTCTCCTACCAAAGGATTCCTTCCGAATGGATGTGTGGGAATGCTTAATGGGTTCTAGGGGGACCTTCTTCTCGGAGGATGAAGATATTCTGAATCTACCATATTCTTGGGCAGACCAATAGGGATGGCATTTGACTTGCCCTCCCTCTGATTCTGCTGTCAACATGACAATAACTCGTACTTCTTGATCCCAAATGACACTCCAGAAATCCTGTGAGAAATAAGTATACGCATTAACAAGGAAGAAGACAAGAAGCAAACTCACCTCAAAAGTAGCAGGTAGAGGGCCTTGGGACGCAATATATCGCTTATTGCTCCACAAGGGTTTGATATGTGTTGCATTCACATAATCGCACGCACCCTCAGCCCTCCCTTGCAGTCTGACTCGAGAATGCTCGAAAGGCCAAATGTTGTTGTATCGATTTTTGCCCCCTTTTTCAAATCCAGCAATTTGAACGTCGTTTTCAGACCGGGTCGTAGGTGTCCCATAGGAAACTCGAGACGACAAGGCGTTTTGCATTCTGGATAGCTCAGTTTGCTCTATATGTAAGAACTTATCCGACACCGTCTTGCCGTGGTCTTCCCTGTCAGTGGCACCCTGTAGCCATGGAGGGACGAAGTCATCCGCCAAATGGTCCACATCGTCCGGACGTCTGACATCAATTTGGCCCACGCCACCAACGAGATCCATGTTCTGCCGAATGTTGCTGAAAAAGGGGTTCGCGACACTTTTCGTTTGTGGCATTTCGCAGCCGCCAGCAACATCAGTAGCTTTAGGAAATAAGGGGCCCAGTGAAAGATTCTTCGAGCTTTGTGTATCGTGTGTTGGATTCTGGTCAATAGCGTCGCTCTGTATTGCAGAAAATGCCTTAAATCCACCCTTCAATATATATGTCCTCCCATTCCAGCCTTCATTTGTGAACTTTTTAATCGTGTTCATAGCTGAAACTGCGTCTTTCTTATCTGATGAGTGAGCGTCATAAACGACAATATACCTGCATTCGTTCCACTTAGAGAACCGAGCTTTCTCCTCGGGATCCTTGAATGTATCAGTGAGCTTCGCCAAATTGAACGACGGTCGCTTCAATAGCGTTGTGGGAATGCAGAGATTGAGGGCGTTGCGAATTCTTGATTGAGAGTACTGTGGCGCAACTCGAAGGTCTAAAAGTAAGTATTCTGAGGAACTCTGCGTGCTTAAGAAATCTCTTAGATCAGAAGCAGAAATGAATGCAGGGCCATCGTGTAACACCGGTGGTAGTGTCTCTGCTCGAGGGATTACATCCTGTTGGCTTCTCTGTGGCGTGGACGGGGTGGGCCTGTCCCCAGGTAGAGACAACCGTGGGTGTCTGTCACCATGTTGAGAGCGCATATCTTCTTGAACCGGTGCAAGCGGTTGAGATAACTCCGTGTCCATAGGAGACTCTTGCATTGGAAGGCCAAAAATTGGCGACGCTTCTATCGGAAAGGTATGTGAGTGCGAGCGGGGTGGCAACCATGCATCACTGTTGACGATGACTGCGCTATTCGTCCTCTTGACCTCGGCATTCCTATCATGGCCCGCTGTACTCTTGTGTCCATGGGCATGAGCTGGGAGAACAGGCGCTGAGGAAAAATGAGATAAGTTGCCATGGCCCAAGCTGAACGAGTGGTTGGCCTCGCTCTGTTTCCGGAAGGCATCAAAATCCGAACTGGTTTCGAGCGGAATATTCCTCGGCGTTTGCTCGATGTAAGATTGTACCGAAGAAGCCGTTGGACTGCGGTTATCTTTGGCTCCAGTGCCGGAATCTCTTCCATTGCTGCCAGCATCAACGACAATCCCGAAATAATTTGGGCTTGACGGTCGCGCCTGCTCTTTCCCTCCTGGTGTGCGTTTTGGAGAGAAGGATGCGGATATTGTAGGGGCCGCTGATGATGGTGCTCTGATAGTCTGGGCCAAAGGACCTCCGGCTGGTGAGGGGGTCTTCTGTCGGTGAGAGTGGGACCTAGTCGACCGCAGAGGCGGTCGTGCCGCTGCCTTCATGGTTTATGTGTTATTGTCGATGTTCGAGTATTCGATAGTCTCGATGGATTTGCGAGCGAGGACGGGTCGGGCTTTCAGGAGCGTGTTGCATCAGGATTCCGCGCTGACCGCAGGCCCCCTCCCATTTAGTGCCGCCGTTGCAATCGATGCCGATGATGTCCTCCAGGGAAATCAACTAGGGGCCAGCAATATGTTGCGTTGTGCTGGGGGGATGATAGAGTGATCGGGATGTGCGTCGGGGGGGTAAAAGCCTAGAATGGCGATATGTAATGGACAGACGGGAGGGAGGCAATAATAAACTTGTAAAACTTGCCAGAGTGAAGAGCGCGATGCGAGTGTGAGTGTGGACATGCAGGTGGAGGTAGTGCGGCTGCACTAGTGTGGTCTGCCAGGTACCCCGTCGGTACCATGACCACATCAAAGTCGGTGTGGAAGGGTGCAAGTATGGATGCAAATATACATCATAGGGACTAGGCCAGTGGAAGAGTGGGCTAGGCACAAGATATCGCTGAACAACGGCTGGCTGGACCGTGCTCTATGACTTCATAACCGGCCCATCGTTTTGTTGGCGCATAATGGATACCTCAGGCAGATATCCCAGGCAAAACATACCCACCAACTAGAAAATAGAGTATTTGTTGCCGAGTATATTTCAATCTGATATAGTCTAGTTACATCTAGTAAACTGATACTTGGAAACGATAGCTGATACTTTAAAATGATAGGTGATGAGTCCTTACCCCTTGCAACGGGATGGACCCGTACTAAATAAGCACAAGTACTCTCCTGCAGCATATATACCCGTGTCGCAGTGCAGTGGTAAGATTTTTTTTAATAGAATGTGATATTATCTTATCAGATGGGCCAGGCACATTGGCCAGGCCTGGGATTTTCATATTTATAACTCAGTGTAACTCCATCGCTATGCTTCCTCAATCCGCGCTTCCCAATAGCGCCCCCATATGTACATAATTGGCCGATCTAAAACCAAGCCACTATCAAACACCGAAAACAGACGCCTAACCCCATCAAGACCGAGGGAGGTTCACACTCTTAAACCCGCTTATAGTACAGCAAGACGGGCTTAAACCCAGCCGGCATAAGCACGGCCTTCGGACTCACTTTGCGGGTGCATTCGTCGTTAAACTCCGTCCACTTCCCATCCGGGCCAACAGCGTGCGCGATATAGTGCCCAAACCGGCTATTGCCCTGATGAGATACCGTTGAGACTAGCTCATATCGCAGTTGAGTGGAGGAGTCCACGGCGTGCTTTGTCAGGTCGAGCGTCCTTGTGATGCCAACCTTGGTCTTGACGGTCCCGTTCCATCCCGCCCTCTTGAGCTGAACCGAGATCACGTCGGCTGGCGACGCGATTTTGACATCTCGGGTCACGTTGACGGACTTCTGACACCCCTCGCATTTGTAACCTGAGATCTTGTCACGAAGGAAAGCGGCAACGAAGACCTCGAGGCTAGACCCACTGAGGCCGGACTCGAGAGGCACCGAGAGAGTCCGTTCAGCGGAATGGTGCGGATCGGTGGTATGACCGCACGACGAACAACGAATACTAGAGGTGAGCAGGGTACTATGGATGGCCTGGAACCTGGTATGGCCCATTGCCCCCATGTCCTCGGACATCATCTCTAGCATTGCCGTAAACTGGTCGTCGGGGTCACCATACTCCTCTGGGTTATCCGTAGCCCAGCCGCCTAAAATGAGCTCCGTTAGCCCCATGAAGAGAGAAGGGTTGCTAACTCTGGATTAGGCACTTACGAATAGCCAGAGTGCGATCTATATCCTTTAGAAGGGCATAAATCTCCTGGCGTGAAGAGTTTTGGACCCAGTACAGGGTAGCAAGATCCCTCAACTTGCACGCGAGGCAAACCGCCGGGCGCATACTGCAGCCTAATGTAGGTTAGAACTGGAAACGAGAGGATTATGCGGTGAACCAACATTCGCCGAGCTTGTGAAACTCCAATAGCCAGTTCACAAGATTCGGGATATGAAGCAGGGCCTGCAGCAAGCTGTGGCGATAACATCGGGACATCTTGATGTTATCGAACCCAGGCTGCCGCATCGAGATCTTTTCCGTCCACTCGTCGGACACTGTCGCCGCCTGATCTTTCGTTAGAAGCATATTCGGTGTCTCTCACCAACCGGAATGCTTACCATTGCCTGCCGCTCGGCACACATCTTCTCAAGGCCAGCTTGAGCTTCCTTCGCCGCCGAGTGACGGTCACGGTTACTGGCAGTTGGAGGCACGAAAGGTAATGCAAGATCCACCTTTGCACCCCCAATAAAGGCCGAATCGAGCTTCTTCTTCTCCTCGGGGGCCGGTTGCTTCCGTTTGCGTTGCGGACTTAGTTGTCGGCGGGCAGTTTTCGGTTGCTTGCTCACCCTCGGGCCATAGTGCATGCCGTCGCTAGACGAGGAAAAGGTTCGCTTTCGGATCATTGGGGACCGAGGAGGGATGGGCTGCTGAATGGCTACTGTGGCCATGGCGAGAGAGTTCAACAAGGTTCAAAAATCGTCGCTCTTTAGTTGGGATTTGAGAAACTGATTATAATAGAAAATAACCTGACGAAAGTTAGAAGAGGAAAAAAGGGCCCAGTGAGCCCGTAAGAAAACTCCACATATATACGCACCTCTTCAGTTCATATCGCTCTTGATTTTTAACCAAGAATAAAAATATCCAAAGTCGCCAATGGAGCTATCCAGCGACAATAAGAAGTTCCCCGCCAACAATAGTAACGCTCAATCAGGTAATAAAGCACCAGCGAATAACCTTTGCACTAGCTTATTCAATACAATCTCTGGCGGTCGCCTGAGCCTTTATTGAATGCTTCAATGTGGTTAGGACACCAACGGACAATTCTTCGAACGCAAATTGCTTCAGTAAACATCGAGACGGGGCAAAACGAAGGTTCGGTCTTTCGGGCCGCTTATATATACGTATAGCAGTATGTAGAATATATATCACGTAAATACGAGTAATATTTTCGATTCGAGGATCTCTTCGAAGATTCTTGCGATTCTCGTTTGGGTGGATGGAAAGAGCGAGATGCGAGTAGATGCGCCCCGGGGAACTTTCGGTGGTGGGATCGGGCAAGTCGCTCCAGAATAAAGAAGCGATGGACTTCTTACGATTCTCAAACGCCTAGCAAATTACTGAGGCGATACAAGAAGCTCAACGGTGAAGCGCTCGCAGAAAAGTCGTGGCGACGGACCTTTCAATGTTTGAACCGACGTTCCCCCACACAGCTCCTACCAAAACTTTTACGCGGTCGAGTCGTCCACTAAACTTCATTGAGCAGGCGGTGTGACAATCGTCCTGCAGTACTATTATCGCTCATCCCAGATAGGTCACGTGTTGAACGGCGAGCGGAGCGATTGCGCTCAAATATCACAAACGCGGAATTCGACAGATGCAAATTCCCCCACCAAGCCATAAATACACCACATCACAAAGTGTTTCTGTATACAGCGAGGTCTGTCATGTCTCACATTGCCGCTATCTTCATTTAACGTCCGCTGTCTTTAAACCGTAATGGCGGAGACAAACCTCAAGCCAGAGGCGTATGAAGAGCAGCATGTTCACGAGGTGTATGAGCAAATCGCCAGCCACTTCTCGCAAACGCGGTATAAACCATGGCCCATAGTCAATGAATTTTTACTCGGCATCGAGGCTGGATCCGTGGGGCTGGATGTCGGATGCGGCAACGGCAAATACCTGACTGTCAACCGGGACGTCTTCATAGTTGCCAGCGATCGGTCGACCAACCTGGCTAAGATCGCAACCCAGCACCAGCCACATTCTGCCATCGTAGCAGATAACCTTTCTTTACCGCATGGAGGTGGTGTAGGCCCTGGACGCTTTGATTTTGCCATTAGCATTGCGGTAGTGCACCACCTGTCGACCCCCGAAAGGCGGACAGCTGCTATTGGCGCCATCCTGGAATGCTTACGGGTTGGGGGCCAGGCACTAATCTACGTCTGGGCATTGGAGCAGAAGGCCAGTAGGAGAGGATGGGATGAAGGCCACGAACAGGACGTTATGGTGCCTTGGGTGATGAAGACAGGGAAGCAGCAGCTTCCGGATGGAGAAGTCTCCGAGCCTAAAGAGACGACGTATCAGAGGTATTACCACTTATATAAGTCGGGAGAGCTTGAAGACAACATCCGTTCAGCGGGGGGGCAAGTCGTTAAATCGGGTTATGAGAAGGACAACTGGTGGGCAATTGCGACACCAAACAGCGCGCCTCTCTGAGATTCTTATGTGATAAGGAAGCCGCCCCTCGAAAGATGCTGGCCAGGGTTGAGTTTGCGGGTATAACCCTATGCCATATAATTAATATCACATTATACTACAGTGTTGGTTAAGGCGACCGCCACGTGTCCATGGCTTCAGCTGTGGTGCGTCACCCCTGGTATGAAACAGTTTGCACAGGAATATGCGTCCAGATATGTGCCAAGCCGAGGCCACATTCCGACGCGAGTCATTGGGTGCATCTTGTTCCACGGTCATCGGGCATTTGGGAGGATATGTATACTGCCAACGGTTGTAGAGCTAGGCTTGGTGGGACAAGGCTCTATATTGAGTCATTCTATGAAATAATGATAATCTAGTAATACATGATTGTCAAGTGTGGTAAATAGACAAAAAAACGAATAGAAGTAAAAAATAAAAATAAATAAAAACTCCTATCTTGCCAGAAGATGGATAAAAAGAAGAGAAAGAAGTAAAAGAATCGAAAGAATCAGAATCATTGCCATGCTAAAATCCCTTTCCACCAAAGTCCATCCAAAGTGGTCATCAAGTCATCTTCTATCCATTTCCCCAGGCCACGCTATGCATTCTGCGCCAAATCAATCCACGCGTTATTTCTTCAATTCGTCGTTGCACACAGTGGAGCAATATCCCACTCCTTTATATGGTGCTTTGGCTGTATTAGTAACTTGCGTCACCATTTTTTCTCTCTATCGGTCCTGCCGTCTTCTAGTTCCCCCATGACCTGCGTCAGGGCTGCGACTCTTCCCTTCTGGCATCGCTGGCAAATTTGGAGGTAGAGCGTAGCCTATGGAGGGCAAAGTAGAGCCCGGGCTCGAATGTGGTTGTCCACCAGCCATGGATGCCGACACTGAGTACGCTGGTGTGCTGTAAGGGCTCATTCCTGTAGTCATCTCTGCCACACTGGGTAGCATAGGTGGCCCCCCAGTCATTTGCATTCCCATCCCCTGTCCCATCCCGATCCCGCCATACATGTATCCATCTGGCGGCGACGCAGGTAGTCCAGTTCTCGGCATACTCTGCCGCCGTGCAGCTATTGAGCGTGTAGCAGGTCCCTCGCGATAATAGCGCGAGGACGGCCCTGAACTGCCTATCGTAGATGCAGTTGGGGACGAGAGAGACTGTGAGTGCGCGTGGCCGCGTGATGATAGTGGCCTTGTGTGTCCATGAGCGGAGGCATCGACGGGGGCGCTTGAAAGAGAGAATGGGACCACGCCTGCGCGACGTGCCATGTCGGCCTCCCCCAGCTGCCAGTGCATGGCCTCCGCTGCCCGCCATGGAACGCCCATTTCTTCTGCAACCTTGGCCCACATTTCTGGTTTAAACCTACACGTAAAATTATCAGATTGTGTACTGAGGAATAAACAATCTATCTCGCAATTATGACGATTTGGCGAGACCCAGAGGGATCTGGGGCTGTATACATACCTCTCGTAAAGCCTCGCCAACTTATTTTTCCGTTCCTCATCCCATTCACTTCTCCTCTCGAGGTAATTTTGATAGTGCAATCTGCAACTTATCGCACTTCGCCCTGGCAGGCGTTTTGAGATATCTTCCCATTTCATGCCACCCCCCCTCAAGTCAATAATCAACGCATCTTCTTCCTGAGACCACTTGCTTTGCTTCTTAGCTGGAGTTTCTGACGGATGCGCAGGCATGCTGCGTTTCCCACCAGAGCCGCTTGCTTGTGCTGCGGGATGTGAAGTGGCGCCTTCAGTCGTTGTTATTGGCGGCAGAGAAGCTGGGCTGGTGGTCGCCGGCCGAGTTGGAGGGGGCTCATTCGAGTCCGAGGCCCCGAGAAGGTGGGAGATATCCACCTTGACGGTTCTGATGGCGAGAGCCGTCACGGCTGACGTTCCTGCCACTTCTTCTGAATACCCGTATCCGGAAATGTTGCTAGAATTCAGCCTGCTCTCTTATCGACAGCGCCGTGGAGACAATTGGAGGCCAAAGCTTGAGGAGCAGTGCTAAACTGTCTGGGTAATGACAGTAGATGATAAAGACTGACTGGGTCAGGGTTCTTGTGTCTGGGAAAATAGAATGACAGGTTGGGGTAGAGAAGGGTAAATCCAACGGCAGTTCTCTAGTACTTGAAGGAGGACATGACTTTAAGTTAGCAAGCTCCAAGGACGCCGGGGGAGCTCGCCTAGGTTAATTTGCAGATAGCATGATTGGCAGTGTCAAGAAGTCATGCTGGACCAATAAGATGAGACAGGAAGCAAAAGATGACCTCCACCGGTGGCATCAAAAGGTAGATCGGAATCCACGATCTCAGGCGGCGGTAACATGGGGCATAATGGGTCTGAGGGGCGATGTCCGGGAAGATGCACGGTGCATATGGAGTAGCGCTGATCAGATATGGAGGGGCAGGTGGCAGGGATGACTGACGTTGATGCGGGCGTAGGAGAAAGGGTAGAGAGGTGACTTACGGAGCATCATGCCACGAATACGTGCATGAACAAGTCTTCCATACTCCAGATATGGCCAGCTATGCAGGCTTTGTACTCATTCGCCCTGTACTTTTGGTGGTAAAAGCCCTCGGCAGCGGATAGGGCTCACAAAGTGGTGGATAAAATGGGTTGGGACGAACTCCAAGGGCCCTTGAAGGTCGTTGGAGCAGGGTTCGGAGAATAAAATCTCCTTTTAAGGAATACGGATGCTCTCCCACGACACAACTGCGACCTCATGAGTGTCTTCTTTAAGATTGGAAAAGCCGCGGATGTCTGTGCGTTCTTCCTAGATGAATATATCGTGGTACTGCACTCTAGCATGGTAGTGTATGGTAGTTTCCGGGATCTACAGTATCAGTACGTACGCATAGTGGAGTATTCGTATTTTGACACTGTATAGTGCGGTACAATGAGATTGTTCGGGTGAAGTAGGTCACCCCAGGCACGAGTTTGGGACTTTAGGATTCCACTTTGGGCGCGTGGAAAAGAGAACTGGCGGTCTGCGGCTGCAAGGTAGGCAAGGTCAGGGGCCTTTAATCCAGGCAAGATCTGTATGGCTTGCATTGACTTGCATTAATGCGCGAGCCTCTCCCTGGGCCGCGAAGCGCGAGCCCGCTTTGGATCCATGACTTGCGGGACTTAGTTACCGACAGAGCAAATTCCAAGAGCGCGAAATCCGAGGAACAGGTTCCGATGTCATGATATGACCCGCCTCAATATGGCTCTATGTCAAGTTGAGAGCTATTTCAAGCAGGAACCCACGCCAAGAAAGGTAACCGTTTGCAAAGTCGGCTGGAGGTGCTCGACGCTTCCACTTACGCGTGTCCCATTAAAAGTTTGCTTGATCTGGTATTTGATGCGACGGGATATTACATCTGGCGGTGTGCGGCTTCAATGATACTCCGGAGGATTTTCTAAGACGACAATCGACAATCCAAGTTTGATGCCCTCTTAAATCGTCGACCGGCGTCTGAGACTCTCTGGTAGCTGTGTTCTGGGCCTCTAAAGGCACCTTTCCTCGACCAGAATGGTTTGAAGCTATAAATATTGGCGTCAACAATGCATTGATAGCATTATGAGCGCTTCCTGGTGAGGTATAAAATCAGACGAATCCAATCAGCGCACGGACTTTGACAGGGTCCATAGGTACTTCACCATCGCGAACAAAGGTATATAGACCCGCTATCAATGTCGCAGAAGACGTTCGGAATGGATTCCTGCATGCCGAAGAAGGCCATTGTGACACGGGAGTCTGGATTGTTGTCAGTCGTAATGACAATTCAAAGACAATTCAAATGTATTGTAATGTGGTTGGCCTGGCTTTCTGGCGGCGTTTGCATCGTGTCTGCTAGTTGCACAAGGGGCGAACGGTATAGAATGGACATCAGCCCACCGCCAGTTCCATACATAAGCCCCCGGAACAGTGCCGAAGGAATCATGCCGCACAGTTTGGGCGGTCTAGGAATGGAATTTGCAGCTCGGCCTGTTCCCTGGAGAAATCCACAACGGATTGTGACCTATGGCGCCCGCGATGTGTCCCCAACGGCAACATTGGAGGCTAAAATGAGGGACGTCTCAGATCGAAGCCATGTTTGAGCGGTATATGTACGTGACAGGGCGATGCGACAAGGGCTAGCACGGTACGCCAACCTTACCTCCGTATTGGAGGCTTGGAGACTAGATGGAATGATGGCCCCATGTTGATGACGACGAAAGCTCTTTGTTGAGGTAGGAGTTGTGGTGGAGAGGTGGAGGGGTGATGGGGGGGTAGGATAGATGAAGGACCTCGTCCAAGCTTGATCTGCAAACACCTCCAAGCCAATGACCACACCAGAGACTGGACGACGACGCCCATTGCGCGTAGGAGTGACAGCATGTCCGGACTGTGCACGACCCGAGCAAAGCAAGGCGCCTTCTCAAACTCATCGTGGAAGGGTGGCCTGTAGGATGTACCTACCGGCGAATTTAATCAGAAAGTTAGCTGTTGTAAAGGCGGAGCGAGACGAGAATTGGCATTTTATTATAACACTGTACAGTGTGTGACCCGTGTCTCGATGCGAAGTATGACGAGGCAACAGGAGGGGTCGAAAGCACAAACCATGGGAGCGATCAAGCATCCTAAAGATCGGATGAAAAGACCGGGTAATTTATGAATATCCTAATCCGGCTCGCATTGAGGCTTTTCGATGGTGCGCAATGGCTCTTTGAAGTAGGGGGTATATGTGTTGGGAGCTTACGAATTATAATGGGCGAGGGTCTGGAGCTTCCAGTTGTCGAAAGACGCTAGCACTACCGTTCGGATGAAAGAAGAGAGCTGCCAGCGCGGTCTATATCCCTACTACGCGTATCAATAATATTTATTTTATACGCACCGAGCACAACAGAAAAGCTTCCCAACGGAATATTGCCCTCATAAATCTAGCGCCTAGACTCCCATAGAATCACCGTCGTCACGATGCAGACCGCAGGAGATATCCCCCTTCTCATTACTTCGGATAACTCTTCATCGGAGCGCCGAATCACACCCTCTTGGACCATCGGCCAGCTGAAGTCGAAGCTCGAGGCCGTCACAGGAATACCTCCGTTGTCGCAGAAGATTACACTCCGTGTCAACCAGCAGGGCATCCCCGTCGAAGCCGCCGACGAAGAAAACACTCAGCTTGCTGCCTTTCCCTTGGCCCCCTACGCCGAGCTCCACGTGAGTCCCCTGATTTTACGTGCGTCACGTGACAGACTATCATGATGGTGTCTCTTATTTGACAGCTCCCTCAATGTCTATTTGGCAAATGCACAGGCTATGGAATCACTATTTTGTTTAATTCGTTATAATTACTCGCAAATGGATCTAACGCAGTCCAGATTGGCGACACCCGTCCTCCCGGCGCACGCCCGAACTTCACCGATGCCTCCACCGTTGAGAAGTATGTGATGCCTGCGGAGGAATACGAGCAGAAGAGCGACAGCGTACTTGCATGGAAGAAGGCACAGAAGCTTGGACGCTTCAATCCCGATGCGCCTACTATTGAAGAAGCCAAGATCAGGGCCTACCAGACTGAAATTGAATCGAGAGGTATTGCCGTCGGTAAGAGATGCCGCGTTGGCGGGGACGATACTCGCCGAGGCGAGATCATGTATGTTGGGGAGGTGCCGGAGATTCCAGGATCGTTGGGTGCATGGGTGGGCGTGAAGTTGGATGAGCCAGTGGGCAAGAACGACGGCAGTGTGGGTGGAACGAGATACTGGGGACAGGAAGGCGGACCCAAGCACGGAGTGATTGTGAGGCCAGAGCGAGTAGAGGTCGGCGACTGGGAAGCCATAGATGATTTGGACGATATGGAGGAGATCTGAGTTGGTTTATGCACTTACTTGCTATCCAAGATACCTGACAATATCAAAGGCCAGACATGCCTGCGAGTTTTCTTGCCAGCATTCATATACGTGGCACGGTTACCTCAATTGGTGAAGATCAGAAGGCTGAACCGCTGCGAGTGTTGCCTCCAAACATTGTGTTCAGTCAATGTAACGGCGGTGGTGATATAGCCAAGGCCCGGCTTTCTGGTTTGGAAGCCACAGCCACAATATTGTCCTATTCCAACCACTGTATACGTCCGGTAACTGCCGGAGACATGGTAGATACTGCAAACTTGGTCGTGACGATGTTGGGCGGCTGCGCCATGGTAAAGTTTATTCAATTATTTGTATGATTCCAAATCCAAATCCAAAACCAATCACCGAGATCAGAGTATAAAGTAGTCAGGTCTCTCCACTTAATCAGACTGTGCTGCGGAATAACTACGCGCGGTGTGTGCAAGCTATACGCCGCGTCTGAGTAATCTTTGTCCGTTCAAGAGTGGTTAAATACGACCGGATAGATCGTACCCGTACTAATGGTGAGCCCAGTAGCGATTTGAGCCTAGCCGTCCATATTTGTGTGGTGAAATCGTGTTGAAACCGTCTCGAAGTCGACTGCCGAAGGGGTTGTGGAGGCTATGCAAAGCGGCGCTTATCCTTATCGCCGACCGCCGCCGCCCGCACTTGCTCACTCCACTTTCTTGGACTTCGTGCATCACCCACACTTCCCCACCTGTCAGACTTTCAGTGCTGTACCAATAGATATAGACCACCTCCAGACAGCTACCAGCACCAACTACGACTGATACGACCGCTACGAATTGTAACGACCACTACCAGCACTACCGGCACCGCCGGCACTACCACCCAGCTTTGCCAACATCGACCGTTTCCGTCATACCTACCAAACTTATTCCAAATCCATACCAAGGATGGTGAGGCGCATCATCTACGCAACCGCCTTCCAAATAACCTTCGGCATTCGAAGTCTATAAGATACACACCTCGCGGCCACGATCTACGAACATCCCAGATGTGAAGAGGCAGAGTGTGAAAGGCGAACGGCTGCTTCAGTATAATACAGATAATAAACACTGGGAGAGCTCCCAAACCGCTTTGCCCACCATGGCTATCCACGCCCTTCTTGTCCTCCTGCTCACCTCGGTGGCCGGTGCTGTGGAGATCTTTGGGTCGAACCTCCCATTAGTAATTCAAGGCACGCAGTTGACATTAATATGGGAGGCTCCACAAGGAACCCTGAATCCTCTGGTTGATCCCTTGACGATGCAGGCAGGAAGATTCGCGAGTCCCAGGTCCAATGTTAGTATAACTTGATCAAAGAACCCTCTCAATATTTTACTAAACGTTAGCTAATGTGACAGTCTAACGTCAAAGGGAGCTTCAAATCCGTGACCACGAATGGTGCCAATGCAGGGAGTGTGAACCAGGGCGACATAGTATTGGTATCATGCGATGCTACGAACTCGTCCTTCCTAAGTCAAGACGCCGTGCTCGACTTAATTGTCCCCAAGAATCCGACCGCTATCGTGTTATACAGTCTCACATCCCCTCACTGTGGAATCAAAGACGTTGGCACGTTCACACACTACTATACGTTGAGGAACGTCACAGCGAATACTATGCAAATGCTGGCCTCGTCGACATCGGCAAATGCAACGATCCGATCCGAAACAGAGACAGATACGCAACCATCTACACGAAATCAAACTCCAGCCGTTGCCATGAGCGTACTATATGCTGTTACTGGCATTGTCACCGTGCTCTTCCTCGTCATCATTACCACGGGTGCCTGGAGAGCCCACAACAACCCTGGTCGATATGGTCCAAGAACTGGCATTGCTGGTCACCCGAGACAAAGTAGGGCAAAGGGACTTGCCAAAGCAATGCTTGAGACTTTGCCTATTGTGAAATTTGGAGACCCACTGCCGTCAAAGGCGGAAAACCGGGATATAGAACTTGACGAGACAAATGCATCAGAAGAATCCAAATCTACAGTTCCCGTCAAGACCGACAGCGATCAGAAACCTAACCCTCAAGGTGCTACAGCCCCTGTTGCACCTGATATTGCGACATCTGTCCCCAAGCCCGATGAACCAGGCTCAACTTCACAACCGGAAACTGAGACCTCAAATGAACACCTTGGATGCTCTATATGCACAGAGGATTTTGCAAAGGGGGAGGATGTCAGGGTATTACCCTGTAACCATCAATATCACCCAGCATGTATTGACCCCTGGCTATTGAATGTCTCTGGAACATGCCCCTTGTGGTAAGTAGAAACCCCACTGGTTGTTTCACGCTCACTCTAATAATCCCCAGCCGCGTTGATCTTCGGCCTGTGCGCAGTAATTTGAGTGCCGACGAGCCCTCCTCCCCAACAGATGCCGACCCAATGCCAGCTGTACCCGCTGAAGCTGTCTACCACTCTCGGGTCCAAAGAATCCTAGCTACGCGCCACGCGCCTGTCCATGAACGCATAGCCATTTTGAGGCAACTAGCTAGGGAATCCGGCCAGCAGCAGCCGACGGACCCTACTTCGTCAGCCGCTCCTGCCGACGGATCGCGAAATAGATTAAGTCTAGCTGATAGGCTGAGGGACAGATTTTCCGTCCGTACGAGGTCAGGCAATGCGCACGATGAAACATCTGCACCAACGACAAGCGCGACGGAAACAACCGCCAATACGACGACTGCCACGAGCCCTAGTGCGCCAGGTGCCAATACGACAAGTACAGAAGCCCCGCCAAGGCCCTGATAATGAGGCTGTGCGCTCATGTTCACGAAATTAAACTTTCCTTTTTCAGGTACGGCTGCATTGGGTGGTGAATGGGTGGTGAGTGGACGGTTTGGGTAATTTTGGGAGGGGGGGCGTAGATTGCCATGCTGCAGCTGACACCACGAGGATGGCGTAGTGGCGTCGGTTTGTCGGCTCATGAAACGGCGGGGGCATATATAAGATTTTGTTCTGTGGGACGGCCCTGGCGACTGGGAAAGGCTAGTACAATTAGGCTCATGGACTGGACGGTTTGGGAAGGCGTTATGCGGGCCCTAATGACCAGATTGATTGCTTACTTTACAGTACTCTATTTGGTAAGGATAGTGGCGTTAGCCTTGGGGGCTGCGCATTTTTGTATATCGCGCCCGATATATGTCGTAGTTATCGTAAACAAACCATAATAATGTACATACGATATTACTCCGTATACTGAATTACTGAACATCCTAATACAGTACAAACCCGACAAAAATGTAGTGGAGTCAAATAGTCTTATCTACACCTCGGTAGTGGAGAAAAATGTCTTGCGCGATCAATATAAGGGAGATTGTAAAAAAGGGGGTTGCGCGCTGAAGACAAATGATTGAGCCACACACTGCCCAGACTATATGGACATGGGAATCTCTTCTCTGCTTAGAGTAGGGCTGCCCCGCCGTCAGTTATGCATGTCCTGCCGCCTGGGGGTTAACGAAGGAATTGATCTGAGTCAGCTATCCCGATATCTTGGTAGTGAGCCAGCGGGGGGTTCCCAGCACGGCCAAGCCCATGGTGGGGGAAATTGGAGCGGGCCTAAAGCGGCTGTCGCACTGGAGATCTCTCCATGGGAAACGGGCTTAGCATCCGCATATTGCTCGATCAGCCGCAGAAGAGAGACAAGGGAGTCCCATATGGAGAGCAGCGCATTCTCATTTCCGGTGAGGGGGCAGAATGGGGAGGGGTGGTGGGCGCGAGGATGGGGAGGGGCGCGCGCGCGGGGGGGGTGATGTTTGACTTTTGGGGCACGCTGGGACCAAATCGTCGACCTCTCCTACTTTGCACAGCGTGAGGGCGAACACGCCAACGATCGGCATCATCCTCACCGGATTGGATCCACTTGACTCGCCCAGGGGAAGCCGACGACCTCTTTGCTCTGCAGTATATCTCGGACCATCCCGTTGCGATCAGCTCAGCGGCGAACCCGCGCAAAAAGTCATGAGTGCCGGCCGATTAGAATCCGCATCCTCCAGCAGAACCGCCGAGGCAGCCATGAATTGAACTTCCCCGGAATCTGGACTGACACGGAGCCCCACGCTGTCGCGGGTCTCGTCTCGACTTCCCAGCGCAGACACCGACGCCCCGTCAGCTTGCGTGCGCGCTCCCAGCCAGTAACCCCTCGCACGCATCCCGCCCTTACATATCCGTCTCCCGCGGCACTCCAGACGAGGCGGCCGGCCAGCGAGCAAATGGATCCGTTCTCACAGTCGTCGCTGTCGCCGGGCGACTACTACCACGGCGGTCTCTCACCACAAGCACATGGCTCCTCTGCGGCTATGCCGGGCGGCGTCAAGCTCGAATTGCCGCAGGCGGCGCAAGCGCCTACCACCATGCACCAGCCCGGACCGGGTCCGGGGCCGCGCAACTACAAGTCAAGGAAGTACCGGCCGTGTGATTTCTGCCGTGCGCGGCAGGTGGCATGCAAGATCGAGGTTGCGCCGCCATGCCAGCTATGTCAGTCTCACCGGCGCGAATGCACGTTTGTAGAGCAACCGAAGAAGAAACGGCGGCCGCCAGCTGAGAGTGCGGGTGCGCCGGTGGTGGCGGCAGCATCGTCGTCGCAGGGCTCAGGGTCCAGAGCGGCAACAGGGACTCCCGCTGAGGGGTCCAGGGTGCACATCGGTAGGTCTCATATATCATGTCGCAACGACACATGGATGCGACAGTCTCAGAAGGGGCAGTCCGACTTACCATGTTCTAGAACCTCCACACCTGTCGATGCTCGAGCAAGGCAGCGACATCTCCGGCCACTTGCATCCCAACTATGTGCCGCATTTTGACGAACGTTTGTTCGAGCGACAGATCGGCCATGAACATTTCCTCGATCACCAGCAGCAGCCGCACCATCATCAACACCATGAGCACCACCAAGGCCTAGACCATGCTACGGCATCCGATTTTCAGATGCCGCATCTCGACGTCCCCACCCCCAACGAGCGAAGCCTCGACTCACATCCTTCTCGATCCGCGCGCCTCGTTGGAGAGACAGGCGAGACAAACCCCTACCTGCTGCGGCGGTACCACTACGACGCCAACGACGAGTGCACAATCGCACAAACACACTACCGACGGGTCCGGCCTCGTCCCAGCGCCAGCTCCCACCCGACCGGCAAAGACGCACCACCCCCCGTCTTCACACTTGCCACCGACAGCGCCAGTCTAACCGCCGAGCCGCGCGTCGAAGACCACGTCCTCGCACAAGCGCGCTACGACATATCGCAGCTCTTCACATCGGAGCAGAGTTTCCGACTCCTGGGCCTCTACTTCCGCTTTGTGGACCCATACCTCCCCATCCTCGCGCGCAGCTCCATCTTCGTCAACGGACTCATCTCGCGCACCGCGCTTGACGCCCTCCCACTCTCCCTCACCGCGGCTCTCTACGCCACCGCCCTACCCTACATCCCGTACGACGCACTCCTTGCGCCGTCCCTCGCCCACGCCCCCGACCCTTCCACTCAACTATACCGCACCGCGCACCTAGCGCTAACCCACGAACTCCACAACCCCCGCCCAGCAACCCTACAGGCAGCGCTCCTTCTCCTCCACCGCCCCGCGCAACACACCCCCTTCCGCCCCGCCCTCATCGCCACAACCGTCTCCCTCGCCCACTCCCTCGGCCTCTCGCACGACCCGACATCCTGGACGCTCCCCGCGCCGGAACTCGCGCTGCGAAAACGGTTATGGCACGCCGTGCTCATTGCCGATAAATGGACTGCCCTGACGCTAGGGACGCCGTCCTGCATCCGCACCGACGACGCCGACGTCGCGCCCCTCTGGCCCGCTGATCTGGAGCCTGCACTCGGTCCCGACGACGGCAGTGACGCCTCCACGAATTTCCGGCTTCTCGCTGATCTCTCCTCTATCGTCGCCGATATCTTGGATAATTATTTCTCGGTGAGAGCGACGCAGCGCACGGCATCCAACTTCGCACTCTCTCTTGATCTCGGGCGCGGCCTGCGCGCGCGCCTCGATGCGTGGAGTGAAGGCCTGCCTCGGGCTTTATTTGTCAGAGGGGCGCCAGTAAGGAGGGGTGGCGGGGACGCGGGGTTGTATCTGGGTTATTTGGTTGCGAATATGACGTTATTCCGAGGGCTGATGAGGCCGCTTGAGGGCGGAGGGGGAGGGCAGGATATGGGGATGGGAATGGGTGGGAGTGGAGGTGCGGTGAGGGCAGGGGCTAGAGAGTGTGCGGAAGAGGCGGTTGTGTTTGTGGAAGGCCTGGCCGGTGCGGGTGGGGTAGAGGGATTTTGGCATAGTTGTATGTTTTGGATTTTTTTGCTGGAGGGGGTGGTCATCTACACGTTTTTCTCTTTCGTTCCTTCCCTCAATCTTCCTTTTCCCCCTCTCCTCGTTCCTTCCTCCTGCTCTTCCTTCGTTCCTTCCCCACTACCCTTCCCTCTTCTCATTCCGACGCTCCTTCCCTCATACGTCTTTCACCCTTCGTTCCTTCCCTCGTTCTTTCCACCGCACTCCCCTCGTTCTTTCCTCCACTCCTTTCCCTATTCTCACCCTCGTTCTTTCCCCGTTCCCATCCATCTCACCTGTCATCTCCTCCATCTTCGGCTCCATTACCCTATCCGTTCTTTCCGCAAACCATTTCCCTCCCTCCCTCCCCGCAACACGCACACAAGCTAACCACTATCCCAGGGTCACGCGCCAGCTTTGGCATTGCCTCCGCCTTCCTCACGCAGCTCTTGCTGACCGCATCAACGGACGCCGAGGGGGCCGAAATGAGCAATCTCGTTGCTCGATGGCGGTGGGCTATGCGGATGGGTGAGGGTGGTGATGGAAATGGGGGAGGATTGATGGGGATGGGATTGGGAGTAGGGTTTGGGGGGTTGGACGTTGGAGGGGAAGGGTCCGGGGTGTATGAGGAATAATGTGTAATTGGGTTGAGAGAGAAAGCACGAAAGAAAGAGGAAGAGGGGTCAAGGGGAAGGTGTGAGGGACCGGTGTAATTAGATCGATAAGAGAGAAGGTACGAGGGGAAGAAGAGGGGTCAAGGAGAAGGTGCGAGGGACGAGTCTAATTGGGAGGGTACGAGCAAGCGATGGTATGAGAGACGGCCTTATGGACGGCATTGGGGGAGGAACGATGGAGATGAGAAACAGACGGGCAGTGGTAATCTTACAGTATATAATCAGCGAGACGCGTATACCCAGAAGACTGCAATTCAATTCAACATTTTAATATTGTCAATAGAAGTGTAACAGAGTAACTTGGATATTCCTCACGTGCTCTGGTTTTCCCGCCTCTGCAATTTCGTTTTGTGTCATCTACGGTGGTGCACCTTCTAATCTCTTTGTCGACCATGTCTGATCATAATTATCTTGGCCTGTCTAATCACGTCTCGAGACTGGCACATAGTCGACGTGTTCACCAACCTAACAGTCTTTATCGTGTTGAATAATCTTGGCCATGTTTAATAACGTTGACAATGGCCAAATAATCGAGTATACCTACCAGCCTCGATCACGTAAGATTATCTTGACCGCCTCTAATAGCCTTGGCCATGTCTAATATCTCAACCATATCACTCACTCGTGAAAAGCAGCCAACCACCTTCATTGATTGTCCTCAAGGGAGATTAGCCTGGACGGCAGGCAAATGACACCCCAATCACGTGATACCAGGTACCCTCAGTTCCAGATCTATTCGTAGGTTTACAGCAGTTTGACCTCACCAAGTGCCAGCCACGGGGATTCGCTGGCTGGAGACATACTCGGCAGGGCGCGTACTCACACTCCCCTTCCGCGGTCCCACCCGCCACGGCCTCATCTGGTCTCACTCCCAAAGTCTCATCCGAGTCATACTCTTGCAGAACAAGAGACGAACAGCTCGCTCGTATTGGCTACACCGAACTTGTACCTGTCTCTGCGCGTGGTAGTTATCTCCGAGTATTGTCTTATTGTTTCTGATATCCGTTTTTCCTGGGCAAGTTGTAGCCTACCATCCTCCCTGCCGGAGTGGGGGGATTTGGTCTGGTCTCTTGCATGTCTGAGGACGTGGCCTGGGTCCACCCACCAGCGCGTCGTTCCGGACAGGTACCCGCTGACCGAGAGCGAGTACGGTGGTGTTGTCAGCGAGGGCTGACGTCAATTGAGCGTATGGGGATTGTGTATACTGTGTGTTGGGGCGTTGTCCCAGGGATTTGTGAATAGAGAGACTCACAGCGCATCGACAGTAGCACAGAACCCGGATGCGGTAGGTGATGAAGTTGTTGTTGAAATATCTCGTCGTACAGTCCTCTTCGACCAACTGTCCAGTCCAGCGTCTGTCATCCCTCCGTCATCCACCATTCACTCGCCATCCACCGCCATCCCAACCACTATTGGCTTACGCGCCGGTACGCCATCCGTTGTCGGTACCCGTTGTTTGTAACTGGACCGCACCATACCGTACCCGTCGTTAGTGGACATCGCTGGCGCATGTTTCGAAACGCGGGCCGGAACATGGGAAACAGCATCCCTTCATCCTGTCTCCCGCCTCATCCCTCCTTCCTCCGACTTCCCACGAATCCCATGAATCCAACGAATCCCACCGACTGGGAACAAACGCCCTCCCTCGTGGTGGACCTGTGCACTGTCCTTTGTTGTCCTTTGTCCTCGGCATGTACTATACACCCTACACAAAGGAAAAGGCCCGGGCGCGAATCGAGACTCGCCGTTTGCAGTGTGCGAGTATGTGCCATCCCTTCTGCTCTGCAGTAGCGGGTGGAGACAAAGGCCGCGTCGTCGTCGTCGTCGCATCTTCGGTCGTCGGCATCGGATCAGCGCTGTCGCTCCCCGATCGTCACTCACTATTGGTATGGTGCTATCTGTGCAGACTCCTGCCTCCTGCCTCCTGTCTGTTGTCAGGTATCTGCCGTCTGGTATTTGCTGTTTGTACTTACCGCCCCGTACCTCATTTCTGACCTGTACCTGCACCTTACACAAGACTGCAAGACGTGTCAGGTTCCCGCATTTCCGTCATATCCGCTGTCGCTGGTGTCGCTTTTTCTCTGACAGCCAAGGAGGAGACCAACAGGAACCAAGAGAAACCAAGAGACGACCAACAGTGGACGATGGCAATGGTGGAACGGTGAGATTCAGCGGATTGGCTGGGTGCCTGTGGTTAGTTGTCGCATTGGCTGGCGCTGGCTGGGATTCAGTGTTTGAGGTTTGGAGCCCCCTCGATCGTGGCCAGTACCAACAGTACACGCTTTTTTCTGTTTTTCCTGCTTTTTCCCTACCATGACTGCGTCTAGACTCCTCTAAATGCGCTGTACCTGACGCTAAGTTCCTCTACTTGTCTAATGTACCTGCTTTCTGAGGGAAAAGAAGCCTTTTCTCCCCTTGCAAGCGTGTCAGATCGCGGCGCTATCATTCTTTATCCCTCTCTACCATCTGCCGTATGTACTATGTTGTGTACCCTCCTTGTACTCCTCTTCTGAAGTTAGAATTGTACTACATACTCTACCACACTGTATCATACTACAACTCCTTGTCCCTTCTCTATAGTCCATCTTGTGCTCTACCCTCATTCTACTTGAGTGTGATTGTGTTATGTTGGGCGTCAGATGTATATCCTCCCCACCCGAAACTCTTCACCCTCACCCCCTCCCATGTTACCACCAACACGGAAAAACACATACATCCCCCATTCACCTCGTTTGTTCTTCCTCTTCCTCTTCCTCTTCTTCTCTTCTCTTCTCGTCACTGTTGTAGTAACATCACCACGCTCCTTTTCGTTCTTAACGCCCTTTTCACTGCTGGAATCAAGATCCGTGATCTGATTAAACGGTTGAAACTCGAGACACTTGGTTCTTGATTCTTATATCACATTCCTTTATTTCACTCAATTTCCCCCACTGCTGTGCCAGTGCCTTACCTTGACGGTATCAACAACACATCTAAGACAACAAAGTCACAAAACAAGATCGATCTACACTCCACCCTTCCACGACGCGTCAAGACAATTATCTTCCACGCACACACTCTGGAGGTCCACACACTGCACGCACTGCAAGGAAACTTCTTCCCGCGAAGATCGCATCTTCTAAAAAAACAACAACAACAAAGAAGAGCAGCCTCACTCATCGCCAATCGCCATGTTCTTCTCACTTCCGACAATCGTTCTCGCGGCCTCGTTGCTGTCCAGCAGTGTCCTGGCTGTGCCTCACAAGGGGCATCTTCACCTTCACGCCGCAAAGCGTGATGCTGTCCTCGCCGAGAGAGATGTTACGGTGGTCAACACCGTCACCGATTGGGTGACTGTTTGGTGGGACGGCACCAGCTTCATCACCCCCTCGGCCACGCCCACGAGCACCGCTGAGATGCACACTCAAGCTGCCGATTCTGCCAATGCGATCAAGGCCAATGTTGCACCTGCTGTCAACACGGAGGCGCCAGCTCCTACCACTACTCCTGCGCCCGTCGTTCCAGTCGCTCCCGTTGCACCAGTCGCTCCCGCGGCTCCCGCAGCTCCCGCAGCCCCTGCTGGAGGATCTGACACTGCCGCCGCCGCTGCCAATGTAGCCGCCGCCGCTGCTGCCAACGCAGCCAAGAAGCCCGCTGACATCCTCGGCGGCGTTGAGAGCTTCGTCTCCTCCGTGGTTGCGCCCTATATCCCAACCCCCGTTGCGCCAGTCAACACGCCAACCCCTGTCGCCGTCACTCCCCCAACCACCAACGGTGACAAGCGTGGCCTCGCCTACAACAATGCCGATCTCGCCAACAGCTTCACTGCCTCGGGATCCAAAGTCTCTTGGGCCTACAACTGGGGTTCCAGCACGCCCGCCATTCCATCTTCTTTCGAGTACGTGCCCATGCTCTGGGGAACCCAGCCTGTTCACTCCGACGGCTGGCACGAGGCTGCCTCCTCCGCCATCGCGAAGGGAAGCAAGCATCTCCTCGCCTTCAACGAGCCCGATCTGCCCGCGCAGGCTAACCTCGACCCCGGCGCCGCCGCCGCTGGTTACAAGACCTTCATGCAGCCCTTCGCTGGCCAGGCCAAGCTCGGATCCCCCGCTGTCACCAACGGACCTGCACCAATGGGTATCGCTTACCTGAAATCCTTCATGGAGGCTTGCTCCGGCTGCACTGTAGATTTCGTGCCCATGCACTGGTATGACGCTGCCTCCAACGTGGCTGGCTTCAAGAAGCACGTCGGCGATGTGCGTGATGCCGCGGGCGGACGCAAGCTCTGGATCACTGAGTTTGGTGCCAACGGCAGCACCGATGAGCAGGAGACGTTCTTGCGCGAAGTCATTCCGTGGTTGGATAGCCAGGACTACGTCGAGAGGTATGCGTACTTTTACGCGGATGGTGTGTTGACCCAGAATAGTGTGGTGACCGCGCTCGGCAACACATTCATGAGCTTTGTCTCTTAGATGAGGGGTTGAGTTGGGCTGTTTGTTGTCATGTGGTGTGCTCACATTGCACGGTTCTTTCATCACTTCGACGCGGCACCTCTTCACGATGCTTCAAGAGCTCACCTTGCGGATTTCACGCACTTTCACGCTTCTACACAAACTTGATACACCAATTTTTCGATTCTACTTCGATTGTACATATTACTGTCGGCCAATTCACGCCCTGACACAATCCCTTGACCTTTCACTTCATTTACTTCACTTCTTCGCTTTCAGCTTCTCACACTCTCCTGCAATGCGACAACGACTGGCAACTCGACATTACGATAGGCAAACGATGGTGGATGTGCGTGTTTATCTCTTGTTCCGGAGCATTGTCGGGGATACATTTTTGTCGACTTCATCGCGGGAGTGGAGGAGTAGGAAAACTCAACATAGGATAGGGTGGGGAAACAAGGAGTAGGTGGGACAAGGGGGTGTTAGATGGATAGATGAATGGCGGCGTCCTTTTTATTTGTATGTGTACTAAAAATAAGAAACATACGACTTCAAACATTTAGTTTTGTGATTTGGTTTTTGATGTCTATGATTGTTTTTATCTGTGTGGTATCCTATCCCGTATCCCATCCATGCCTGCGCCTATCCCCCTTTCTTCCTTTCTCAGGACCTGTAATCACATGCACCACCACCAGATCCTCATCTCCCATCAAAACCTCAACGTCACTCAACTCCAACTCTCCACGTAGAGAGCGAACAGCCACCTCCCATCTAGTATAATCATTCATCCCCGATCCCCCTTTCTTAGGGCCTATTATCACGTGCACCACTACCAGACCCCCACCTTTAATCAACACCCCAACGTCACCCAACTCCAACCCTCTGCGCAGAAGGCCTATAGCCACCTCCTTCCCCCTCAGTCCCTATTATGATCATTATTTCTTTTGCTCCCACTCTGCCTCCCAGTTCGAAATATAGTCTGCGGCTTTCTTCCTCCTGTCTGCGACGATTTTCTTGGCTGATCTCTTCTGAGGGCCTGAAAATGCGAGTTCTTCGGTGATGGTTGGTGGGGTGGTGAGGTAGGTGTTGAGCATCACAGAGGGGGTATGTTTCTTTGAGGTTCTGGGTGGCGTTAGGGTATTGTGGCAGGGATTGTTCGTTTTTCTTACTTGTTACCACCAGTGGTAGTGGTGGTTGCTGATCGCGCTGATGGGGTGGACATGGCTAAGGTCTCAGTCTCGAATGGTTTATAAGTCGTTTTACTTCGCTCAGTCTGGTGATTGTATCAAGAATGCAATTGCTGGTTTATGATTATAGGAATTGAGGATAATAGCTAAGTTCTTATAATAATTCTCTACTGTCT
This sequence comes from Pseudogymnoascus sp. VKM F-4516 (FW-969), assembly GCA_000750815.1. Classification (NCBI taxonomy): domain Eukaryota; kingdom Fungi; phylum Ascomycota; class Leotiomycetes; order Thelebolales; family Thelebolaceae; genus Pseudogymnoascus; species Pseudogymnoascus sp. VKM F-4516 (FW-969). Next base: position 136,789 of record JPJZ01000043.1, read on the forward strand.
ACTTTCTTTAACCACAGCTCATCAAGAGCGAAGCTCTTCATCACCACAATTCATCAAAAGCGAAGTTCTTCGAAATCACATTATTTACAAGGCACAAAATGCGTCGTTAACACAGTGCAGATTTCACAGAACACAAAATGGTCTTGATAAACCATTATCACAATCGGTGCTTTCGGATTTCATTGGCTGGCGTTCAGCGGCGCTGGACAGGGAATATATCCCAGCCAGTAAGAACCCAAAGCACGGATGTGCTGTGCTGTGCCTTCTTCTCAACACTCACGGCGGTGCTTTCACAGCCTTGCTACTATGTGTTGAACATGGAGTAAGAAATACCACAAATATCTCAGCCAGTAAGATCGCAAAGCACAGTCGTGCTCTGCCTCTTCCTCAGAAAACTCGGTTCCGCGCCGCGCCCTCCTCCGCACTCTGGTGCTTCTCCAGCCTTGCGTCTATGTGTTGAACGTGGAAACCGTCCGACCTTCAACTATCTCTATTTGTGAGCGAAATTGAGCGTTTATGCAATGACGACGAGAACTACTTTTTCATGGAGCGACAACTAATTCTTGGTACATTTACTACATGCCGCCGAGCAAGCTTTTAGAAAAGCTCGAGTTGCGCGCTGGCAAGGTTGGGGTGGCTTCGTCCGCAGGTAACATTGAATACTACGATGCTGGAGGACACGGAGACTGAGTCTATAAATTCTTGGAATTCTGAGTTCGATGGAAATGATTCACTGCCCATACTGCCTAAAGAGCCACTATCCGAGTCCTTCTGCCGAAATCAGCTTACGTCGTATGAAGAGTATACCATCATTCCAACCCAGTACGATGATGGCGAATATTCCGAAGGGTCTAACGACAGGAATAAAGACGAAGACGCCACGACAGACCGGGTAGGCTTGGGGATTCCAAAGCGAAATCGAGAACGCTGGGCCAAAGTTCAGATCAACCAGATTTCGCGCCCACAGGAAGAAATCATTAAAACGGTCCGCAACCTCGATGCTGACTCCTACTATGTTGAAGGAAATGTAGTCCAACTACTATCTCCTAACCAGAGTAGTCAGGTTATGAGCATTCTTGACAATGAAATCATGAACGAACGCGAGGCCAAGTTCTTCGAGTGGGTTCTCGCCCAGCTTCACCAAGAAAAGTCTCTGGACCCCAAGACGGGAAAGAAGAAGACTACCTCTATGACTGTCTATCTCAAGCGCGCTCCCCTACCCGGTGTTGATATTATCGACTTGTACCGCAGGCGCTATGAGCGACCTGTATTGAAACAGGTACAGCTGCAGAGGGTTGGCGGTCAGTATATAGACCCGGAACAACAAGACTCTGTCGCTGTCGATAGGCCAACTATGCCGATTAGTTATGAGCAAGAACAGGCCAAAGACTACTTTCAACGCCTAGTCGATTACCGTAAATCCGATATGGGGTTTATGGCGGCCCTAATTGCTGATGAAAAGCGAAAGAAGGGAGAGTCTGCTGCTTCTCTACCACCTCAAAACATGTCCCAAGCGCAACCACAATTACACATGCCTACGCAACAACACCAATCTCGACAGTCACAGCGGCTAAGCAGTTCCATTGACACGTTCGAACAAATGCTGCAGCAACGGCCACCACGAGAGCCTACTCTTGGGTACTTCAATAACGACAGCAACAAACCTATTATACGAGCTTCTACTTCAAATTTATCTCCTCAGCCCCCCTCAGATTCTGGATATGGGTCTCTGCTAAGTGCATATACTTCTTCGATTCCCTTCCAACAGACTAAGGCCGAATTTACCCCCGAACTAGAAGTCGCTTCTTCTGAGATCTTATGTCCAACCTGCAACAAAGTAGTTAAGACACAATCTGAGTTAAGGTATGACTACTGTAGAGAAACTAAAGGTTGTACTAAACGTCTCTAGGAAGCATTGCCAGCGTCATAGAACACCACACGTCTGCCCATATCCTAACTGCCCAGGAAGTGGACACGGACTAGGCTTTTCGACTATTAGAGACCTTTACCTACATATTCGAAGCAAGCATCAGGAACAAGGCGTGTTATTTTGCCATTTCGGTGAATGCCAGGAAAAGAGCAAGAAGTTCACTCATTCGGATAACTTCAGGGTCCACCTTAATCGATGTCATGGTATGGGGAAGGACGATATAGAGGAAATTATACAACGGTCGGTGATGATGTGGATACTGAGGAGCCTAGCTAACGCCTAAGAAGTGAACAAGTATGGGGGCGTTTGATAAACAACGACCTTAACCGACATATTCGAAGCAAACATCAGGAAGGCGTTGTTGAAGAGCCCTTTACGGACTCTGGATATGCGTCTACTCGGAATGATCTACTATTGCCCGATAAACCACAATGCCCCCGTGATGATAAATGCACCAGTGACATGGGCGACGAACACACAGAGGATGCCAAAACTTTATATTCGGCCGCGACTACCATTGATCTCCCCCAATCGCAACAATATATTACTGAGCTATGCAGCGATATCTTCAGAAAGCTTGAAAACCACTTCGACTCTACAAATTGGGACGCTTTGGAAACAGTCCTCCACTCGCTCATTAAAGGTTTTGCTATTAAGATTGGCCACGACTCATCAGCTCAAGTAAATCAAGATATAATGTACTTTATTCATAAGAAGCATAAGTAAGTCATTTAATAGACATTCTTTAGATGAAACTTATACTAATTAAGCTCTATTAGAGACATAATCTCACATCTCAAAGTCATGTTCTGCTCCGAAGATGATGAGCAGCTTAACAGCCGCCAGAGTGGTCCTAAAGGAATGTCCCTATTTGACAAGATGAGCATGTGGAATAATAAATCTGGTGAAACGGACACCATCGCTGAGAATGATGAGCTATTTGAGGGGGTGAGGGACATTGATGACGAAATTACTAACGAAGTCGACCTATCTATGTACAACAGGATTATTCTCAAAAGTCCATCATATGAGTGGCTCCTTTCCAGCCTAAAGAAGGAGCGCTCTCTTCAGTGGGGTTCGAGGCACATCCGCCAAAAGATTTTGGATAGATTTCCAACCGGAACCATTAGCAAACGACGCCCTCTTGGGGTTTGTGAAGTTACGTTTAACCTTCAATTAGACAATACTACGGATAGAGGAAATGGGTTGTTTACGAAACTAATCACGTCGGAAATATTGCTCTCTAAATTAACTGCAGTAACTGGTTATCAAAAGCAGTCCCAGGCACTTACCGTCGAGCAGTATCTGCACCAGACGTGGCCTACCTATAGTCTACAACTTCTCGACATACTCCAAAAAGCTATTATTACCTACTGCGACCATAACTGTAAGCTATTAAGCTACATATTTTCCCAAAGTAGTTAATACTAATACTCAAACAGTCGTCTTTCCAGACAAGTCTCAGCTTAACGCTGGAACCCGTGGCTCTCACTTTATAATAACTGCAATCGGGCCGGCACAGTTTATTGCAGAATGCGCCGAGCAACTAGCTTGGCTACAGGCTGCACTTCATAGCAACAGTCGAAATCTAGCTGGCTACTGCGTGCCATCGATCGTAAATTACAGGGTTGACACGACACAGTCGCGCTCTAAACAGCTAAAATACAAGGATCAGTGCGATATTACCGCCGAAATCACAGCTCTAAGAAACCCAAGCGATGCCGTCCCACAGAAACGGAGCTGGTGGCAAGATCTAATCGGAAAAAGCATTGTCATCCAGGGATTTCCAATCTCTCGTCGACCAGAGGCATATCCAGGGCTTGAGTTATCTTTGGAACTACTATTATCTTCTTTACAAGCAGACGAGGCCATTATCGACGATAGACGAGTCTTACTTAGAGGGCTAATCTCAACGGTGCAATTAATCAAGGACACCGATGACGTCTTTCTTTGGCGACCATACCACCCTACGAATGAAATTTGCTCTTGCGGAGAGTATCATAGAGAAATTAGCTGTGATACGTCTTATAGTTCTATTGACTTAAGGCGTCTTAAGGCCGGTCGCCATATCCTCGGTGTGTGCACAGATCTCTTACCAGCGGCTGCAGGAAGTAAGTGCTCTGAATTGTCGCTATATTAGTATGTCTTCTAACCTCATGTCAATATAGATTCCGAGCGTGGAATCAACCCGAACGAGATTCTCTCTATATCTCCCAAATCCCCAGACGAAGATAAAGATTCGAGGTCATTAGTTAGACGCCAAGTTGATCATTCGGTTTCAAACAACGACTCACCCCTTTACAACGATAAACCAAACGGCTATTCGCTGCTGAACGATGAAACCCTGCTCGCAGCAGAGTCTCCATCAAACTCTACAATGCGGTCTCAGGACGAGTCATTGGACTCGGACCTGCTTTCAATTTCTGACTCCTCGGAACGATTCGAAGTACCTGAGAGTAATGAAACAGTAGATACATTTATCGGCGACGTGTTTAATACACTTCTTTCGGGCTTTCGAAACACGCCCCAATGCCAGTTTCCTCCAGGCGCACGCGGGAGCAACGGACAAACCATAGCACACACGGCAGCAACTGGCTCTTCTACTACTTTAGGCAACTCAGGACCATCCCGAAAGAAGCGCCGTGTTGCAGAAGACGATGATGACGCGGACCAAGACGGCTTTCCCAAGCCTCCACGTAAGAGAATCAATCGTGGCCCAGATAAGGCGCCCCGGATATTGTTTGCTTGCCCCTATTTCAAAATGAACCCAATAAAATACCGTGATTGCTGCGCAAAGAAGCTCACCCGCATTCGCGACGTGAAACAACATCTCCAGAGAAAACACACTCCCGATAGATACTGCCAGAGGTGCCTAAAGACAGACTTCAGCAACGAAGAAGAGCTTCAAGAACATATCGATCTCGGAACATGTCGACGCAATGATCCCACGGCTTTCGAAGGCATTTCAAATGACCAGCGAAAGCGGCTGGCGGGTAAATCCGACTCTAAAATTAGCGGAGAGGATCAGTGGTTCGCAATTTGGGAAATCCTATTCTTCGGACGCCCACGGCCGAGTTCGGCATATATGGACACTGGCGTATCAGTACAGGCGCGTCAGTTCCGCGAATATTGCTTTACTCATGCTTCATCCGTCGTCGAGGAGCAGTATATGTCCGATCGAGTTTGGCTGGGGGCAGAAAGTAGTGGCGAAGAGCGCCAGAACTTCATCCAAATGTTAATAGCGGTGGCGGCGGAGAAGTTTGAGGAATATTGTAGTCTGAATCTTTCGGAATCATCAGGGAGTCGGACTGCAGCGCCCCCGGAACTTGGTGGTAATAGCATGCAACACACACTACCTGAAGCGCCCCCCAGCTCCTTTGCGGATAGTGGAATTGCGGCGGATAGTCAATCTTCATCTCGAGACATCAGGTCACGAAGAGACATTCCGAGTCAACCTGCTATACCCAACGATAGAGGCAATCGCATACAGCCAGTACGATCTGACACTCACCTCATCTCAAATGCGGATAATGGGGCTCCGCTGAATAGCCAATCTTTACCTCGCGACATCAGTTCCCTAAGTCAACTTCCTGCTATATCCGACGATAGGGAGCCTAGTGACTCTATACCGCAGGATGAGATAATGCAAATGCCAGAAGGCCTTAGGAACGGCCTGCAGGATGTTCCTAATATTCCCATTAACGCAGACGGGTTTGATGCCCTCCAAAGATACATTCCAAGTCAAGCTCCCGCTATATACGACGGAGGAGTGCCCAGTGAATTTATGCCGCAGGACACGATGATGCCAGAGGATTTGGCGGGTAGCATACTATGTTTTCCGATTGAGTACTTCGACCCAGACAGCTTTGATAGTCTGAGTCAACCTCCCGCTATACTCGACGAGGGAGGTCTGAACGCCTTAATTCCGCAAGGTGAGATAATTCAAATGATAGAAGGCATTGGGGACACGCCACTGGATTTTCCTAATGAGTTCTTCGACTTCGTCGATGCAAACGGGCTAATGGACTCGACCTGGACTTCTTAACCCGATCCTTATTAGGGGTAAATAATACTAATCTCGTTTTCCTCTATCGACATAGTTTAATCACTTTAAAGAGCAAGACCTATATAATGTATGCATTGTTTAATCGCATACTAAATGTTAAAAAGGGGTGGAAAAGTACAATATACAAGAGATAAATATACGTACACATCCTCCTCCCCTTAATTTACAATAACCACAAAACCATAGTAAATAGAGTTTTACTTCAAACTAGTTTGCCTATTGTAATTACTGAAGTGTCCGTCAACAGAACTTGACCTCTTCTCACTCAGCGTGCTATAGTATACATGCCAGACTCTGCCAGTGCCTCCTACATACGACCATAGTCAAATCAAATCGCTAACTTGTGCATTACTACTTTACTCGGGGTGTCGGCGATAGTGCCGCCGAAAACCCCCCAGCTGTAACACTCTGACTGTGTTGTGGACAAATTTAGAACAATATCTTATCAGATCCTTGAATATTACCCTGTTGTGGATGCCAAGGTAAACTAAGAGTAGGGCAAATCTAATCAGATGTCCCGGTAATGCTTATTATTGGCTGCAGAACTTCTAAAAGCGGGATTAATCTTATCAGATGGCAATTTTTATGGGTCTCACGGCCTTGGCCTTTCTCACCTCCCACTTTCAAGATTTAAATCCACGACGGGATCCGTTTCAAAGGTGGATTAACAATTCAATTTAATAATTGCAGAATAGACTAGAAAATTTAAATGCCGCGTTCCGGTGTCGTCTGTCTTCTTAAACCCCGGGGGTGGGCGTTTTGAATTTGGATCTGATAAGATCTTCTGTGTATATCTCTGTCACCTACTCCTCCAGTCTAGATACATTGCGTATCCAACCGGCCCCAATATTATGACAAAAGTAAACTGCACGGAGACGGTCATGGTAGATCTATCACCCGAAAGTCCAGATATTAAGGAGGTTGTTTCTCTCTCTGATGTGGAGAGTCCACCGTCGACCCGTAGTCAAGTGCCATTAAGCTTCAAGATTCTATCAGTTGCTCTCGTTGCTGGAATTGGATTTGGGTCAAATTGGAGCAGTGGGGTGACCGGGGCTATGAAGTCAACATTAAAGAAGGTAGTGGCAAGACCTACCTGGCGAAAACTGACCGCCTCGACTGACTTTGCCGACAGGAGCTCAAAATCAACAACACTCAATTCGCACTTCTTGAATCGAGCGAGGATTTCATAAAGGTGGTGCTTATTCTCGCATCTGGAATGGTCACTGATAGAATTGGTGGCGCAAGCGCAATCTTATACGGCAACATCATCTACACCATTGGCTCAATCTTTGTTGCGGCAGCGACTACCGTCCGGAACTACAAACTTATGGTATTTGGAAGAGTGGTTCTAGCATTTGGCGACGTAGCCACCCAGACTGCACAGTATAAGATATTTTCCAGCTGGTTTCCTCCGAATAATGGATTTGCCAGTACGCTTGGGTTTGAATTAGCCATTGGAAAGATTGGAGGGTTTGTTGGGAAGTCAACTTCGAACATCATCTCGAAGGTAATTTAATTGCCCCGGATTCAAGCAGACCAAATGAACTTTACTAATTTGTAGTAGAACCTCGGCGATTTCTCATGGGTTTTTTGGATCGCTTTATTCATGAACATCTTTACAAATCTTATAACCTTGGCATTTTTCTTCTTCACAAAATACGCCAACAAACGCTTTTCCAACATCACCGACCCATCTACTGGCGAGGAATTAACAGAGAAGAACAAGAAGTTTGAAGTTAAGAAAGTCTTGGAGTTGCCATGGGTTTACTGGGCTGTTCTCGCATTCTCGCTGTTAGAGACCAGTACAGCGCTTGTTTTCACGCAGAACGCAACCGAATTTGCGGAACATCGGTTCAAAACCGACAGTATTACCGCCGGATGGTACAGCTCTGTCCTCCAATATGCGGGGTTCTTCCTCGTCCCTTTGATAGGGGTATTTGTAGATATTTTCGGGAATCGGATCTCACTGAGTAAGCTTCATTGAACAATACTTCGTTCCATGCAGTTGGCTGACCCCATTTCTCAGTGGCATTTTGTGGAATCGGCGTCTTTATTGCTATGGCTTTGGTAAATTGGGCAGACACCACAAAGGGTACAGCAGCGGCCTTTGGAATATACGCATTTGCTTATTCATTTGGCCCGACCGTGATCATCGACAGCATTCGAACCTCGATGTGGTACCAAGAAGTCTTTGGATCAGCATACGCTATAAAAATAATGATGAATAATTCGTAGGTTCCCGCCACTTTTCCCTTGAGTCGTGCTAACAAAAATCCAGGATGAACATCATCGTCAACCTTGTCACCGGCCGAATCCAAGACGCAGATAATAACAGTTACGACAGAGTCGTCATTGTCTATGTAGTCCTTGCGGCTGGTTCCGTAGTTGTCTCGGTCGGCTTGGTTGTTCTATCTGCGACATCAGTTGACCTAAGACGTCTGCAATGGACTCGGAAGCAGAGAATAAAGAACGGTCCCTTGATTGTCGCGAGGAAGGAGAGATTTATTGGCGAAAACGGAGCAAAGAATAGGAAAATCAGTTTGTGTTGTTTTGGAGCATTGTGTTCTCTAACAGTTGGGGGATGGGTTGCTTATATCTGGGGTGCGGCGACTGGCAATAATTATTAACTTTTCGATTTAACGACTAGAGTTTGGTTAGCGTAAGAATAGGGGGCGTAGAATCTGGAAGCTCGTAGAATCCGGCTTAAACGATTGGCGTTAAAATTGATGGTCTACCTATCATCTCCTGATTTATTTAGTAAACAAATGTAAAATCTAGTGTTTTGTTTCCTTCGTCCTTCGTCGTGAGCACATAGACCCCTTTGTCGTCGTCTGTCCACTAATTCCAGATGTCATCCCTTCTCTTATTCACTCATTTATAGTAAACGGCCCTAGAATATTTATCACAATATTAACACTATGTCGGTTTCCTTAGTAGAGGCCATTGTCTTAGTTGAGGTCATTGCCGTTAAGGTCATTATATAAAATATCAACCGAGGTGGACGTCGGATGAAGAACATCAGACGTGGGTGAAATAGGTACCATGGGAGTAACAGGGGCCGTGGACATATTAGGGGTATTTAGAGAGAGTTGTAGATACGCATCTACATCAAAGTCGCCAAAATCCATGGGGGGGGAAAGTAAGCATATTGGTAAAATCAAGAGCTTGAGGCGGCGACGACAGTTAGGTTGCTGTTACGCAGTCGTAATCGACGATACAGGATGCGGCCATTTGGGAAGCCCGAGGCAGATTGGGAAATCGACCCATACCCCGTTTCCATGAAGCTGCTGTCGTGATCGAGGACACAGAATACGGCCTTTCGGAAGACCTGATACAGACGTCAGAAATCGACTAACCGCTTCATGTTTCCATAAAGTCGCGGTCGTCATCGCAGACACAGGATGCGGCCATTTGAGACCGGACATTGTTTCGCATTAGCGGGGGACGGTTTTAGTGGTGGACTTGGTGCGAAAGCGATGGCAGCCCACAGGGAATTGGACATCCCGTCCGCTCTGCCATACACAAGCTTTAAATGCGCATGATTAGTTAAGGGCAATAATGCCGACTATGTATTCTAAGCATCCTAATACGTCAAGATGAAATATAGCACTTTATTCAGACGTGAACTGTCTATATGGATATAGTTACGAGATCAAGCTCAAGCCACCACCTCCCTACTTATTACCAACCCGCCGTAGTGCATTATAAGCCAGTACAGACATATATTCAGATAAACTACCTACTTCCTACCTAGCTCACCAAGTCCCGACTCTCCGTTCGCGAAATATATGGTGAGTGCGTAGGGCAGGAACGTGTTTAAGATCCAGCTCAGTGTAGAAGCCTGCCCCCGACGAATAAAGCCAGAGCGACCACAAAGAATGTCGTTGACAACATTGCTCGCTGCCACATCCAAATTTTGCTTATTGGTGTGAATGAACCCCTTCTGGTGGTGGTTAATGATAGCAGCTATCTTCTGGTAGTATGAATTTGCGGGCAGCACGAGATCCTTTCTATTATCAGGATTGTTCCCAGTTGTCTCGACGCCTCCAAGTATCACTGTGACAACCCGCACGCCGAGGGGCGCCATCTCAAGGCGCAATGTTTCGGAAATCCGTGTCATTGCTGCCTTAGAGCTGCTGTATGTACCTATATCACAATAAGCAAAGGACTTTAGATGTACTATTGAGTAAGTCAAGACCGACCCTGCCAGGCGAATACCAATTCGCAAGAAACCGAACTAATGTTGCAAACAGTTCCTTTCGATTTAATAAGCATCGGTGCGAATGCCTGCGTCATTGAAAGGATTGCCCAGACATTGCTGTCGTAGACCTTCTTGGCCTCGTCGACCGGTGTGTCCAGAAGAGGCATGACGGTAACGGTGGCAGCGTTGTTGACCAGGATATCGAGTGATCCTCCCGTAAGCTTCTCAACTTTTTTTGCGCATTGAAAGACGGATTCTTCGGATGTGACGTCGAGCTCGAGGATTTCTATGCCCTCAATTTCCTCGAGCGATCCGGCCTTAGAGCGGTTCCGTAGTGTGGCGAAAACCCTGAAACCTCTGGCCTGGTAGGATTTTGCCATTGCTGCCCCTAGTCCGCCATTGCTGCAACCAGTGACTAAAACTGTCTTCTCTGGCATATTTAGCTCTTAGTCGTGGAAGAGAAGGTTTGTGGTTTGAAGTTTAGTAGTATGTAAGGTCCGGCCGTACGAGAAGTTAGACGAATGCATAATAATAGAGAGGCAATATTTCATTTATATACACGTTCAAAATTTGAAAGACTAATCGGACCTATTGGTGGGCAACCGGACTTCAGGAGGCTATTTCCAGCGGCATTACTCGGAAGGGGGCATTACTCGGAAGGGGGCATTACTCGGAAGGGGGCTGGAGGTTATTAGGAAATTGTTAAAATAGCACAGAGGTATACATATCATCCCATGCGGCTTAATTCAGGGTATATCATTCTGTCACCATGAATTATAAAACGGATTTTAGACTTGAATTCCGTATCGTCCTATAAATCGGCATTGGATTCCACCGAACCTAGAGCCAATCACATCACTCCGAAACTCCTCCCACCAATCAGCGCTCCATATACACACGGCATTAGGACGGAGGTAATCCGTCGGATTTAAATTCCTACACCCCCCATATCCCAGCCGCCCTACTTCAACCCACGATTCCTCCGGAGTCCGGAGTCTTCAGCAAGATCCCTTCCTATCATTCGGCCAGCTAAAGCTATGGAGAGAGGCAGATTGGCCTCGGGCCACTCTAGCACGTATGGACAGGCTTGCATGCACTGCTACAAGGCGAAGTGCCGGTGCGTGCCGAGCCCGAGAGGTGATAGCTGCGAGAGGTAGGCTGATATGTCTTCATGTTACCACAGGCCTATTGATACAGCGCATGACTGACGGGAATTGTAGATGTCATCGTCTCAGAAAGGAATGTTTCCCATCCGACTCGGCTCGCCGGCGCAATGCTCATAGAGCTGAGGCGCCGGCGTCTGAGATGCGAATCACGCAGCTGGAGAGCAGGTTAGAAACCATGCTATATGCGATGCAATCGCTTGCTAGCGCATCTGGATCATCAGCTGAAGCCATTCGGATTCTTAATAAGGAGAGCATGCCATTGTCTACTTCATCTGGCTCGAATGGTAATCTAACAAATTCCATCAGCACTACCCAAAGCACTGGAGGAGTCCCGACGCCCTCCACAAATCCATCTCCCCTAGCGCAAGCAGATACAGATTTGTTCTCTCCATCCCAATACCCTCCCTCTCCAACTGAGCCACCCTCGCACCAAGCAGAGGAAAGTGTCTCATTTTTCCGCTCGCAGATGCTACCGTTCTTCCCCTTCATCAACCTCGCCCCCGATACAACGGCCTGGCAACTACAGCAAACCCGGCCATTCTTACTCCAAGCCATCCTGACCGTGACCACATTCTCGACGCAGGAAAGGCTAACCAAGATTGAAGACCTGAAGCGCGTGCTATTCACTTCTGCGCTTCAAGAGGTGCAGTCGAATATTGATCTGCTGCTGGGCTTGTTGACGTACCTGGCGTGGAGTAGCGATGCGTTTCTAGGGAGGGCAGACCTCATATCCCGGCTCGTAATGCTGGCTATTTCTATGGTGTATGATATGAGGTTGTTTAAGCCGATGCGATCGGGTACGATACTAATGATGGCAATGACCCAGGGGAAGGAGTACAGAGGTGATGAGAATTCTGATGATGAGACCATTCAGGGATTCATGGAAAAGCATCGAGCGGTTTTGGCATGTTTTGTGTTGAGCTCCAAGTACGCCTACCTAGCCGTATTATTACCCTACTGTAGACCAGCATCAATCTAGCACTTGCTAATATGTTATATCTTCTGCTAGTATTTCATCTCACCTCGGACGAATAGATGCCCTCCGATGGACGCCACAGATGGAAGAGGCTCTTCGCGTCATTGAAACGAACAAGTCGTGCCTCACGGACGAGGCTTTTGCATTTCAGGTGCGCCTGCAGCTGTTGAAGCAGAGAGCAGCGCATATCCGAGAACAGAATGAGACGGCAGCGGCAGCTTCGGTGACTACATCGGTACCGGGCTTGATATACCTCAAGGCACTAAGGGGGGAGCTACATAGATTGGTCTCTTTGTTTCCACTAGATCTCCTACAAAGAGGTAAGTGGTCACTCCTATAAATATCCCCAGTAGCCCCTATCGGCATGTGAGTCCTGACACCTGTAGGCGCGTTTATTACACACGCACATTACGTCGAGCTCTATATCAACCATCTGACTTATTCCATAAGCCGAGACTCCCCACCTCTCAATCTATCAGGACCTGGGGGTGACAGCGGGGATTTACCTGGCTTCGAACGCCTCAAGTGCTTGTGGGGTTCCGTCGACAGCATCAAGTCGTGGCTCGATAATTTCTACAACATCGCTCCAGCAGACCTCGTTGGTCTACCCTTTCACTTCTGGTCACAGATGATTCTCTGCATCACCATCTTGAAGTACCTCTCAGTACTCGACGACCCGGCCTGGAACCGACAGGACGTCCGCAACACCGTCGATCTCCCAGTGACCATCGACTGTATGGTCCAGAAGCTCGACCGAGCCTGCGTAGAAGCCAATCTCCAGTGCGACGACAGCCTGTTCAGCCTGCTCTCCAAGCTTCTAGTCAAGTGCCGTGTGTGGGCTGATGTCCGGCTGGACGTGGCTTCTCAGATACAAGGTGTTGACGGCGTCGCGGCAAGCCACGGCCCATGTCCGGCCGAAAATAGCCAGAGCGGCAGCAGCAGTAGCATCCCAGATCTCGATCAGATGGTGTGGCTGCAGACTATGGATCTGGAAAATGATAATTGGTTCGAGGACGCGCTGAACCTACCTGTGCCGTTCTCATAGATGGGATATTATTGCCTGTACCATCATAATTTAGTGCTCGGATTAGAGATGAGGGGAAAGGATCTGAACCCCTTGCTGCCCTAAGTGTGATTATAGGGTGAAGTAAGGGAGAGGAAGGTAAGCTAGGGGGTAAGGAAGCGGGATTTGCTTTTGTATCATTTCTCATGCTATTTTTTGTTTTCTATAGCTTTATATACACTGAATGTCAGCGCCCGGTATATCAGTCTGATTTCTAACCTGTCTTTTCGAGATGTGATGCTCCAAAACTGTGCTTTTCTTATTTGGCCCTCTGGTACACCGCCAAACGTTTAGAGGCAATGTATCACGTATGCACCTGATGCGACGATGTTTTTCATTGAGTGCCAGCATTCCTAGACACCAAAGTCCAAAGCTAGCCGTCATCGAGCCTTTATTCGGAATGTACTTGAGTCGAACGTTAACAATACCGCTAGTCTCATCGTCGTAGCAAAAGCAAGCAACAACGATCCCATCCCAGGTAGAGATAGCAGCGTATCGAGTTCCAGCTTGTATGCATAATGTTGCGGCTTCTTGAATTGGATAGAGCGATTTGTCCCCCTTCTCACTGGTATTCCTGAAAACATCATCAACCTTCCACCCCATACTTTCTGTCTCAACAACTAGAGGTATCTCTTCCTGAGGAGTTACGAGTGTGATAGCTCCTACAGGGTCGTCTAGATTGCTAGCATGATCTTGCCTATCTGGTAATTCTCGTCTTACAATCTCGGCATCGGATGCCATTTGCGGTGGTAACCATCTTATAGCCGAGGATTCCAGCGCCAATGGCAGGTAATCCACAAGGTGATTATACCAGCCCTCATCTTCAAGGTCAGGTCCCGTAAGCTTCAGGAGATGCCCATATGCGTTCTCGAGATTCTGCTGCGTAAAGTCTCGCCACTCTGATACATGCTTGGGGCTGATTTCCACCCAATTCTCATCAAAGTGGAATTTGGCATGGGCCGGACGTCCCAGTGAGACACGTGGCCGAGATAGTATATAAGAAATCGTGTCTTCTGGCATCTTTGTTAGTATTCAGCTGGTTGGGCAGTTGCGACGAGGATGTCGACAGAGTGCGGGGCTGGGACATTTATAGATATTTGACAGTGGTACCAGGCTGCGAGGCTGGGGCGAGGCTGAAGTCGTACCAATGTTGAAATAAGCAAATGCGCCCGTTAAATCCCCCTCATGTTATCCATCTCCTAAAAACTGTCCCAATCTCGCTATAACGGTACTGCCAGACCGGTATTGGCGAACCAATATTATCTCTAGCGTCCGGGAAAACCTGCTTCTCGCCAGTATGCGAAAGGGCACCGTTAGCTGCGTGGAGTGCCGGCAGCGCAAAGTGCGCTGTAACATGACAGCAAATGCAGAAGCATGTGGCAGATGTCTCGAGCGTGGGTTGCGTTGCACGGACCAAGCGTCCGGTCTCTCAAAGGCGGAAATGGCATGGAGGATGGAGAAGCGGCGGATGAAGCAAGGAGAGCTTCAAGACTTGATCTCAGAGGTGCTGGATAAGTTGCATCCGAGTGGAGGGACGAAAGCTGAGATTGCCGCTGTCCATACTCTTAAGCAGTTGCAGGCGGAATTGCCACAACCGTGTCAGATTCCCAATACTGCCACACCTTCCCATGGAGATGGCGTCTGGGAACCTCTCGGTGGGTTTGATAATGTTCCACTACTGACCCTTCTCAAGAATGATGCGCTTGGAGAGGGCCGTTGTGAAGGGGGTGCCACCACTGAGTCTCTATTCGACAGCGAAGGACAGCGAGGTGTTAAAAAGTGCAATTTGTTAGCAGAGCTGAAAAGAGCTGTTCCAAATGCCCATGACCTGAGCCTACTGATCGATTCCGGCCAGGCCGTCTGGCGAATATGGGAAAGGTCATTTCCAGGAATAAAAGATGCAGATACTAGCCTCGATGGAGGTTGCCATATACCCAGCCTTCAGTCGCATATATCTTGCGTTGTCGAATCCGACGACCCCGTCGCCATTGCAAAGGTCCTGTTGTGCTCTGCATTGAGCGCTCAGCAAATTGATATAGGGTCTGAGACCACGAAATCACGCCTCTCTATTACTCCGAAGGAGCTTCAAGAGCGCACTTTGAGGCCAGTAGAGAAGTTTTTGGGGGAAGACGAAAAGAGCGCATGTTCTTTGGAGGGCTTACAGTGCATTTTGACGCAGACTAGGATCTACATAAATGAAGGGATGCCACACAAGGCCTGGCTTGCTTTACGGCGCGCCATCAGTTATGCACAGCTTCTTGGGTTGCATCGTCAATGGGTGGGCTGCGAAGATGGCAAATCTCGCCAAAAATTGTCACTTTGGACGCAGGTGTGGCAAGGAGAGCGTTATTTGTCTCTCGTATTAGGACTCCCATCCTCGGCAGTAGAAGATCCGGATGATTTTCATGTACTGCAAAAAGAGGACTCCAAGGTCCGTGGTGGAGAATATCTGCTACTTCAGCTGGGCGTTGTGTCTGGGAGAATGATTAACCGCGACCAGCACCCAACAAAGTCTGACTACGCTGCAACTATACAGATCGATCAAGATTTAGAAGAGTGTAAGAATAGTATGCCAACAGCCTGGTGGGAAACGCCTGTAGGACCCGATCTGTCCCCCGCATCAGCAGCAGATATGCTATCTGCAAAGTTTGCGTATCAATTTGTCCGAATACTGCTTCACCTCCCTTTTATGCACGAATCGAAGACCAACAGGAGGTATGAATTCAGCAGGATAGCAGCGTTAGATGCGTCACGAGAGATAATCAAATATTACCAAATCATGCGAGACGTCGATCGGCCTCTATTTAACATATGCTGCCTGGCTGATTTTCAAGGATTCACCGCGGCAATGGTGCTGGTTCTCAATCTATTAGATCAGCCTATGCCGTTAAATGTTGGCCCAGTATCACTCGAAACCCATGGAGATTGGGGGATTATTGTCGGCATCACGCAAGTCCTGAAACGGGTTTCGAAAAGTAGCACTTCTAGTGTGGCATCACAGGCTGCTAAGGTTTTGGAGGATCTACACCATATATGGTTCAATAACTCTGGCCACGATCTTGAGGCGTATCATGCGGTGATACCATATTTTGGGAAGCTTACAATCCATATGAAGAATGCTTTCCAGGCTCCAGTGGTGGAGCAAATGCAAGTCGAGGACCAAGATATGCTAACAGACATGGCAAACGCTGGTATATTCTCCAACTATCATATCGACAACCAGAATATTTCTTTCGAGAGCTATTTGCCCCTTTCTGAATTCGATCCGCCTTGGCAGAATTTGGAGAACGGGTGGTTGGGCTCGACGACAGATTTCAGTCTGTGCGATGATTGGAGCACTTTCCTTTGCTACGACGAATGAATTTCATTGAGTTAAAGCTGTCCATGACATTTTACGGATGATAGCAGGGCAACTGGCCTTCGTCCGACGGAATGCTAGGACGGAGCGCGGTTGCAGGGGACGAATAGCGGACGAACAGGGGTGCGGCCGCAGTTCGTCCGCAGCCTCATTATGGCTTAAAAGACAGCAAGAACATCTCGATTTTCACTTTATTTAATAGCCGAATCGTCTGGTTTAATTGGAAAACAAATTAAATTGCAAGCTAAAGCACGTACATTTTACAAAAAAATCGCCAAACCCCAACGATGAAGTCCAATATCCTTCCGTTCTTCACTGAGAAAAGGGCCGGTGTGCCACAACCGACTGCCAGATTTGACGGAAAGATTATTATTATCACAGGTGCCAATTCCGGTTTAGGATATGAAGCAGCCCTCAAATTCGTTGGGCTTGGTGCAGCCAAGGTTATCCTCGGCGTCCGAAGCATGTCGAAAGGAGCCCTTGCCTGTCGACAAATAGAGGAGCAGACACAACGAAAGGGCATAGTAGACGCCTGGGAACTCGATATGGATCGCTATTCCAGTATCCAACAATTTGCCGCCCGAGCAAGTACTGAATTACAACGGATAGACGTCGCCATACTCAACGCGGCTGTCGCGCCAAAGGAATACAGCGTTGGCCATGAAGGGTGGCAGTCTACGTTGCAGGTCAACGTCGTGGGCACGGCGCTGCTAGCTTTACTGCTACTGCCGAAGCTGAGATTATCCAAGACGTCCACAGATACCTCACGTTTGGTCATAGTAACCTCTGAAGCCCACAGATGGGTAGAAAGAACGGATATCCCGGACACAAAGCCATACGGCGGCAGCATTCTGCTGGCCCTTAGTGCCAGACCCGCTGATGGAGCTATCTGGAATGGCCTCAACCAACTAGCGATATCAAAGTTACTCGCCATGTACGTGGCCCAGTCAGTCGCGACACTGGCTACACAGCCTAGCGGAGAGATAGATGTCATCGTCTCGACAGTATGCCCTGGAGCGTGCAAATCAGAACTCGCACGGGATTTCAAAGATGGGTATGTCGCTGCCGCTGGAGTTCGCGTGTATGAGGCGATTTTCAGCAAGCCTACGGAGGAGGGGGCGAGGGTTTACGTGTCGGCAGCGGCGTTGGGGGTGGAGGGGCATAGGGGATGGTATAAGATCACAGCTTTGACGATGTAAGTTATACTCGTTATACTTTTATCGACTTTGTTTACAGGAGCTAATCATCTGTATAATAGGCCGGGCGAGCTCGTAACCAGTGGTGAGGGGATCGAGATGCAGAAGAATGTATGGGGTGAGATAGTGAAGGAACTTCGGGCAAAGGTGCCTGAAGTGTCGAGATCTCTATGAGCTGTAATTTCGTGTCGGTCTTGCGTTAATTTCGCAATAATACTAGAGTGTGCCTGTTGCTAGGATATCTCATACGCCCTCTGGGATTTTCTGACGGCGCTTTGTAGGCTCCTGCCGAGTGGGTTTCGTTGAAGGGGAGTTATAAGGGTGGTAGAATTGTGAGAAGTTATTATATATGTTTTTCTTACAGCTTTATATGTAAAAATATTAGCGCCTCATACCCTGATTTCTTACTCTAATGTCCAACTCGTTTTTGAGAGCTATAATACTCCATCTTATAAGGTTGCGAATACAGTCGGCAACTTATTGCTGCTTCTTCAATTGATATTCCTAATCATAGGCTACTATTTACTTTTTTTGTTTCTTAAGTTTCGTGCTTTAATTCTGACTTGGAAAAGTCGTCCTCATGCTCCCCTTTCCCACGTCCCACGTCACCAACGTGTGCAGGGGCATTTATTTGCTATTTAGTATTCTTGCTGCAAAACATGTCAATCTGACTAATTGTTGGATTTTTTGAAAGGTTATATATAGATTCCTAAACTAGGCTTCCGTTACAGGGACATGAAAGGTCACGTGTAAAGGACGCGTATCCCTGAAACAGGCTAATATGTGGGCATAGCCTGCTCGTCCAACACACCATTTCGACGACAAACAGATAGAATATATAGGCAACAGCATACCGAGCGCTTTTATTTGCTCGGAATCCACTTGGTGTTGTTTACTTAGTCTTGCTCTGGAGGAGGTCGCAGCGGTTAGCTCAGGGAGCTCCTGCCCGTCAAACATGTCGCAGAAATACGACACCCTCCCAATGGCAATGGCACTTAAATACGACATTGGTCCCCGTCAATTCCTCTTCAGACAGACGTCCCCATTCTCACCCGCGACGTCAAATATCCCCCTCACCAAACCACCATCCTACATCCCAATGGCGCCTACCACCGAAGAACCCGCAGCTACCGCCACCACCTCCTTCCACCGCGTCCCCTCTGCCCCCCGCCCCTCTACCGACTCCGACACCGACTCCATCATCTCCACCAACGCTCGCCTCATCTACCCCACCTCCCACCACATCGCCCAAAAAGACTACAGCAGCACCATCTACCCTACCTCCTTCCTCCGCCTCGTCGCCGCCATCCTCTTCATCATCGCTATCCCCCTCTTTGCCGCCCACGCCGCAGACCGCGCCATCCCAGCGATCATCTTCGTCTCCCTCGCCCTCCTCCGTATCCTCTACGTCTTCTCCTTCCATCACACCCCGCGCGGAGCCCGCTGGCGAGGCGGGCGAGGCGTCAACCTCGCTGTTGACTTCTCGCTCATTGCTGGTATCTGTGGGGCTGTGGCGGGCGCATTAAAAACCCAGGGAAATGTTGGGGCGTGCGTCCTTGGCTGGGTTGGCGTGTGAGTCCCCCCCGCGCTCCTCACCTTTCTAGCAGATGGAGTATGGACTTTTGCTAATGGGGGGGTTTAGTTCTTTCTTTGCCTTGGCTGCGGTTGATACGGGACGTCCGAGTAGGATCGTGTTTACATCGACGCTGAGTTTGGATTTCTGGACGGGGAGCGGGGCGCTGTCGCTTGATGATAACTGGGCTGAGGCTGGGAGGCCAGAGATGGGTGGAAGGGCGTCACTTGTCTAAAGGTGATATGGGCTGGGTGAATAGGGATGTAAAGGGGAGCAGGTATAGGAGTTGGTACTTATAACAGTGGGGTTTTCCTTATTATTTCGGCTAGAATTACATATCCCTTGGGAAAGGCTACAAGGTCACCTGACCTGCGACCGCATGAAGGCGGTTTGAAAAATAGCCCAGGCCATCAAATATAAGCACATTGATTTGTAAAGCACTAGCGACGCTAAATGATTACCTATTTGGGATTTTCGGCGAGGTATCTTAATTACTTTCCATCTAGCCACTTGGGAGCGCTATTTTCGAGGGACCTACTTTTCTACATCAGTGCAAGGATAGACAGATTACAGTAGCGTACCGTTGCTCGAATTGCATCTTGGCCCAGAGTGAGGTAAGCCGCCCAACATTAGGCGGGGTGAGGCGTGTGAGAGTCAACATCTTGCTGAAATCTTCGAAACTCGTATCAATAACTGAAATTCTATTGCTTTGCGACTATCGGTAACTCTCGAGATTACTTTATCATCTCTCTTCGGTGCTGACTGAGACACGGGACAACCTCGCCGCTACCAAACCCTGTTGGGCGGTTCACATACACAGGAGCAAACCATAATAAATTGATGAAATTTTGACCAGCGGAAGTTCTTTGAGCACAGCAACAAGCCATGGAGGTAAACGGCAAGGTAGACGGCAAGGGACTTGCTACCAAGGTAGAATGGATAGACGAGTCGGAAGAACTCACCTCTACGGATGATAAAGGTGCTTTTCCCCGCTTTAGCGTGGACGTCACTAACATGAGTATCCGCCACAGAACAGTCAAAGGCAGTAGTAGGTTATAACCTGCTCTTATATATAGAGAAAATAAAACGCGTACTAATTCGGTTGGAAGAATATCCAGTTTGTAGCCGAGACAGGCCAGCGACAAAATAAAGCAGCCTCAACTCGAAGTCTCATACGCTCTCAAGCCAGACGATTTTCTGGAAGACAACGCAAAATTGAATCTTGGGGTCACAGACGTGAAGAAAAACTGGGAAACGCTCTAGAAGCTCATCCAAGAAGAGTCATTGCACCGGGTGATAGTCAGATACAAGAAATTTTGTTCGACGGAGCAATAACAGATGCCATTGACCCCTTTTCCTCTTTGTCGATAAGCAAATCGAGGCATGCTAATAATCTACTCCATCATTGTATGTAACTCCATTGCGCTTTTGATCAAGTCACACCAAATGGAGACTTATGAGAGATATTTTCTCAAATACGGATACGCCTCATTCTCATCTTCATTCTTCGATTGCGTCTGCTGGAACTCCTGCTAACTATCGTTCTAATAAAGATGATTCAGTATTTATACACTCGAATATGGCTGTCAATCCAAAAAAGAAATGGCTGGGCTACGCTATAACCGATCCAGCCCTTCTGCACGCAACTCTAATCCATTCCGCACTGCATATATCCTTGCTTACCAATACAGCACCTTCATCCGACGTGTTCCTGCATAACGGAATGGCTATCCGTTCAATAAATCAGCGCCTGGGTGATACTATTATTAGTGACACCATGATTGCAGCTATTTCGTGTCTTGCCCATATGGAAGTAAGTTAATCTGCCTTTGACTTCTTTCACGTATGAGCGAAATCTGATTGGGTCCATGTTAGAATCTCAATGGATTGCCAGAAAGCTCAAAAATTCACATGGATGGCCTAGAACTGTTAGTGAAGAGAAAGGGCGGCTTAGACGCGCTGGGGATGAGTGGCCTGTGTCGGCGCGTAGTATTATGGTGAGTACTCTCTGGTGCGGTTCACTACTGACCCTACTAAGCAAGATATAGGGTTGATCTTTGCACAAGTGTTGTTTGCGAGACAAAACCGAGGTTTGAACCCTCTGAGAGAATAGAAGCTTTCAAATTATCGACGAGGGAAGACTCATCAGAAGCACTCGGTCAAATTTCGCCACAGAACGACTACTTGGAGCAGTTTGAATCTTATACGTACACCGACTCAATGGTTAACATATTAAACAATATTAAAGGTCTTGAAAAATTAATCGAGGAAGTTAGAGAAGATGATATTCAAGCTATGGATAGCATATTTTACAGCGACATAGTTGAAGCGGTTGAACGCCGCTGCGTTATGCTTCTACAGACAGAGAGAATCGCTGTAGGCCAAGATCCAAAATACCCAGCATTCGTTAAAGCGTTTGCGTACACTGCGCTCATCCACATATACAGCGTTAACCACGACCTGCCGATTAGCCTCAAAATTTTCGGGATACTCTCTCAACGACTCCGGTTAGAGCTGGAAAACGCAGATATACAGCTACTCGAAGCGCGGGTTCCAAGGGTGATGCTTTGGTCTCTACTTATGGGTGGGGTTGGCGCATCAGACGAAGAGAATAGGGGGTGGTATATATCGCGCATTGACTCACTTTGCTCGAAAATGGGCCTTGAAGGTCAAGGCCGGGTGTATCAGGGGCTATCACCACTTTTGTGGTCGAGATACTACGACCGGTTTCTGACGCTTCTGATATGGACTACGGTGTGACAAATGAAGGTTATAATTCTCACGAGGAGGCCTCAAAGTCTGACTCGAGTAGAACAAGCCATTACTTCCAAATACAATGCAAACTAGCACTTCTCAAACTTCACAAGGTTTATTAATAAAAATTAAGAAGATACCATTCCATTGCATGCAGTTTATCGTTGTGCAATCTTTTCCCTTTCTAGCTAATACCCTTGGCTAAATTTACGTGATATTCCCAACCTAGCCGCTTCTGATGCAACGGCTGTTGGAATTTCCTCAAAGATAGAGTGACGAGTCGGGTTATATCCAAGAAGCGTGCGGGCACGGATAGTTTTCTCTCTTGCGTTGCCTCCAAAAATAAGAGCGGCGTGGCTGTGGCCAGCTGATTTGGCTAATTCTTCCGAGGTGAACTCTGATACTCCGTCAGAACTGATGAAGCCTAGCTCAAAAGCGCACTTTGTAATCTGTCTTGCGACTTCACCCCATGCCTAAATAAGTTGAAAGTTAGAATCTACAATCTGAGATGTAATAAAGATCTGATAAAATTTTGGGGTAGTTTACCTGCTCTCCCCTGCTGCTGAAATAATATCCTTCGCTGCCCCAAGTTGCCTTGCCTCCTCCTACTACAGCTTCATCAACCAACAACACGTAAAGATCACTCAGATCATAGACGTGTATATGCGTTTGCTTGTTCTCTCCCTTCCCAACCCGCATACCCCTTCCGCTGGTAAGGATGATGCGTGTGAGGTCGTATAACTGTTGACTGCGCTTGTTACCTGGGCCTCTACCAACTCCATAAATAGATGGAGGGCAAACTATTGCAGTTTTCACGGCCGGGTCTTCGCCTGCAGCAAGGATAATCTTATCCACATTGCGATGAGCTGCGCCGTCGGGGAGGGAAGTCACTTCACCGATGCCCTCCCAGTCGTCGTATATTTTTCCTTCAAGATCACCGAAGGTCTTTGACTCCACAGTCCTCCAGGTAAGAATGCCCGTACCAGAGGTATGAATTAGAAAGACGGGCTTGTCAGCGGTGTGCCTCTTCGCACCGCGAACAATTGCTTCAGTGGACTTTGGATGGTCGGAGTCGGCCCAATTGAGGATAACATCTGCTTCTGCGGATTCTTCCTCTAGTAATTCCACATCATCCAGATTTCCATATACAAGCTTGATCTTTGGATAGGCTGCCGAGATCAATGCGCCTTTCTCAGCATTCCGAACCAATGCAGTGATAGATGATTCCCAGTGTGGGTATTTCTGAAGCAGGCAAAAAAGTCCATCACCACCAACGTACCCTGTGTTATTAAAGTTAATTATATATCAGCAGGAAGTGGTATAATTGGAATTAATTACCTGTAATACCTGTTGCGAAAATTTTAGGTACAGTAGACATAGTGGTATATGAGCTATATTGATAACCTGTGATAGTATTTCGATTTGAACTAGCGCTCAATGATCATAGACCACAGAAGAATGGCATGAACTTATATAATATATTTGTTAGTTGGAGTTTACTTTGCATTTTTGTCGCCTACGTTCATTAGCCACCCTGGCCAACATCTTAAAGGAAGCTGGTACCCCCAAAAAGCAATCAATTACCACGTCTAGACTTAGCGCATGCGCCCCACAAAACCCACGGCCCCACCTTAGCCTTAAAATTAGCTCTGTATTTTAGCGCTTTGTCTGGAAACAGCAGTCAATTGCCACTTTAGACTTAGCGCCGTGGCCCTACCCATCGGCGAGGACCATCGTGTTGTCTAGAAGCAGCAGTCACATACCACTTTAGACTTCGCACCCTTATACCTAGTCATCTATCGACACGGACTACTTGGCTTTATCGTGACCAACTTTAACCTGAGTAATCAGAAACTGGTCATACAATTCCAAATCAGGAAATTGGAGCGCCGCTAATCAGCTGGCTGATAGAACATCACTAATCATTGTTTGACCCTTATATGCAAAACCATTACTAACGCGTTATCACAGTCACCAGAATTACGGATACGAAGCAGTGTTAAAGCTGATTTGGTCGATTTGAATAATGACATGGCTTAGCAAAACAATTGGATTACTGAGTAGCCGCTTTCACCTACCAGGTGATGTAGGGTATTTTCTAATTATCCGAATCTAGTAATCTGGGATACAGATCAGTGTATTTGTCTGAGCTTCAAGATACTTGAACACGAGTGCGCAAGTATGTGAATATAAGCTTACTGTATATAAGTTGGATAGAGAAAAAGGGGTATATATATCTCGAATGGCCCAGCATTTTCCGAACACTTCATTCAAACATTCGAACGAGTTTAATCATACTACCTACCCCTTCAAAAGCCCGCAACTACTACCACAATGCAACTATACTTGATCCTCAGCGCGCTCAGCATCAGCACTGTCGTCCAAGCCGGAATAAAGGTCAACTATTATCACGATGGAGGATGCACCGACTACGCATTTAGCACGACAGATGTGCCCTATTATGAATACCACAACCTCGATCCAGCCGGTACCAATAGCGTCAACATTGCAAACTGCGACGTGAGCCCTGAAAAGCATTGCCGGTGTACATTTTTTGCCGACCAGAATGGAGGAGGGAAGTCCGTTCAGGCCGATAACCCGGGCAAGAACTGTGCATCGAACTGGGGCAGTGGGTTCAAGTCATTTTATTGCTACCCATGGGGACTATGATGGGTTTATAAAAACAAAGACGGCACAAGGTTGAAGAATTAGAGAGTTGGCGGGATAGATGTTCGATTGCGGGTATTGCATGTCAAGTTTAATGCCGGCTGATCACCTCATACACGAAATCGATGATGGTCTGGCGGATCGAGTCTAGACTTTCCTATAGAATAAAGTTGTCTTCCTCTTACTTCCTGCTTTACGATCCTGCTGCCTTTTCAATGTGCCGCATGATCAGACGCATAATACCCTCCAGCCTGCCTGGTTTTAACCTCCTTAAATTCAAGGCGAAGAAGAAGCGCAAGTTACTTGATATAAGATTGTATAATGAGAAATTCTCTTGTATTTGATCCTTTCATCTTTAAATTCTGGGATGGCTTGATTAGCTAATTCAAAGGCACTTTGGTCCTCTCTGCTTGCGCCACACTCGTATCTCCGAACACGAGAAATTCTTTGATATAAAGCGAGTAAAACAATAAAACGACACGCTGGTGCCTTTGACTCCCTGAATATAATAATAAGTTGCAATATACTGCGTAGTGACTGTCCCAATTCACATTCTCAACAAACTTCACGATGCGTTGCCACAATCTTTTGGCCCTGGCTTCCCTCGTCACCTCACTTTTATTTGCTCCCCTCACCATTATTGCTGGGTATAAGCACGGTGTCCTTGACAGCGCCTCCATGTCCACGGTTTACGCATCTTTTGCAGCCACATTCAAGCACACTCACTGACTTTTGCAGTATTACTATAAAGTTAATACCACAGTGGTCTATGATCCCAATTTGAGCAACGGATCACCTTCCCCCTTTGGCGTGGGCTACGACACCATCCTCGCCTGGACATTTGACATCCACTACCTCGCTATCTGCGCCGGTTATATGGGTTCGAATGGCGCGAGCGAGGTTTTCGAGCAGAAAGACTGCGAACGGCGACCACTTGGTTGGACGTTTCACAGCGATGATCCCTTCATCGTGAACTGGGGCGAGATCAACGGCTCAAGCCCCGTCAATATGACCGGTGTTATCAAACAAGGGGTCAGAACGGCGGAGCCGGTGGGGTTACTGGTTGCGGGGCTGGTGGTGGCGGTTTTGGCAGCGGCTGGGATTTTGGTTGAGTTATTTTGGTGGAAGGAGAAGGGGCGGGTACTTACGGGAGTATCAATGGGGATGACAGTATGCTTTCTTTTATTTTGCTAAAGGTGTTTCTTCATGCGACTGAGCTGCGCTGACGAGTATATAAGCTGGCAGCAGTTTTCTTCACCGCGTCATCGGCACTGATCACGCGCGCTTTCAACCAACAGCAGAACGACGATAGTGTTGTTACAGTTAGGAGAAAGAGTTTTTTCGCTCTGTCCTGGGGAGCGGCAGCGTTCATGTATGCCGCCGTTGTATGGAGAGTGGTGGGTGTGATATTGGTGCAACGGAAGCGGAGGGCAGGAGAAATGCGGCCAATGTGAAAATCCAGTCACTCCTATTCACTTCAAAGCTTATTCAATATTTATAACATAATAGATAAGCTATTCTTGGGATGGCATCTTTATCCATATTTAAAGTTGTCCCTCCTATTCACGATGCATCTTCGGCCAAGCCAGCACCGTTTATTTCCCCGTTGGTTTGTCCCATGGGGGCCTAGTCTACTACTCTTAATTTTTGGATAGGGCCGGATTATTCGGCCTGGAACCACTGCATATTTAGGCTTATTACAAAGCTAACTGATTATTAATTGTAAAGGCGTGTTTATCAACTGTCAATGTTGGGAGTAGCCGCTAAGCCCAAAACAGCAATTGACTTCTTCATCTGAACTGCAAGGTATATCTTAGCAACAATTATCACTCCCGTCTGTAGGCAGTGATGTCCTATTATGACGAAAGTCGTACTATATATTAACTGATAGTTTGAGTACTTACAAAGCAGATTTGTCCCGTTTGATTACAATTAATGGCGAAACTTGAACTTAGACTGTCTGATTACTCACTATATCCCCCAACCGCCACACCACTTGATGGCATAATATCTGCGCTATGGTTCCAAACATATACTATGAAAATTGAATATAAAGACGTTGATTTATCGACTGAATTCTTGATCAAAATCATTAGCCAAGTCTGAGTGGAATTACATATCCCTGAAATTATACCATATAAGGCCTCGCAGAGCTACCAGTCGACTTATCATGGCCCAAGAACTCGTTTTTGTTTGTCATCTAGTCTAACATCCCTTTGTTCAATGGCTAATAGCAAGTTTAGATAACTGGAGCTACTGGCTTCGTGGGATTTGCGGTCCTGCTACAAGCCCTGAGAACTGGATATCGTGTTCGAATCTCAGTTCGCCGTGAGAGCCAAGCCCAGGACATCAAACAACACGCCAAAATACAACCTTATGCCTCATCTCTCGAGGTTGTTGTTGTCCCCGATATTACGGCAGACGGTGCATTTGACGCCTCTTTAGCAGGAGTGACCTATATTGAGCACGTCGCAAGTCCTCTGCCCAATCCTGTAAGTAGCGGGGGGATCGATAGTGTATCTGACCTGATACTAATTGAGATGATAGACAGACAACGTTGAGAGAGATATCATCATACCTGCTATCCATGGCACAACCAGTATCTTAACTTCTGCTCTGAAGTTTCCCTCCATTCGTCGCGTCGTCATCACCTCTTCTGTCGTCGCAATCCTAAGTGACGACGTTGCATCCAACGGCGACTCGACAACCGTTTACACACCTGACACACGCGTGGACCCAGCACCAACCGCACCTTACGGAAATGCTGCGAGTGCGTACCGGGCTGCCAAAGCACTTGCATTGCTCGCTACCGATCGTTTTATTGAGGAAAAGAAGCCTCATTTCTCTATTGTGAACCTCATGCCAGGTTATGTCATCGGAGCAAATGAACTCGCTACATCACCAGCCAAGCTGGCTGAGGGTAGCAACGCCTTGGTAATTGGTATTATTTTAGGGGGAAAGCCACCGGGAAAGAGACCATGCTCTATCACGGACGTGCGCGATCTGGCAAGGATACATGTTGAAGCGTTGGATGAGAGTAAAGTGAAAGGGAGCAGAAACTTTATACTCAAGCAATCAGGCGACTTGACATTTGATGATGCGAACGACATTGTAAGGAAGCACTTCCCGGCTGCGGTGGCCAGTGGAATACTCCCTCTCGGAGGGAGTATCGGATCAGCATTCCAGAAGCTTGATGGAAGTGCAGCAGAGCAGGTATTTGGGACGCTAAGAAGCTATGAGGAGGCTGTTGTAAGCGTTGTTGGACAGTTTCTGGGGTTTAAAGAAAAGGTATGAGAACAGGACAGAGAATGAAGGAACATTGCTACAATGCTATCTGTATTTTCCTTTACTTATATTATTAAACAGCAATTCAAGGCTCTCGAACTCGACTCTAAAGTTCCAAAAAGGTCAAAGGACCAATACCTCGCTGGTAAACTCGCTTTAGTCACAGGAGCTAGTAAGCCTAATGGCATCGGAGCTGCCACAGCATATTCACTTGCATCCCATGGTGCTAATGTATGTATCGATACTCCGGATTTCCAGAGTCTCTCTGCTAATATACCAGATTGCAATCCACTATGGAAAAAACGTCGCTGCAGCTACTGAGACCGTCGAAATGATTGAAGCCCTCGGGGTCAAGGTCATCGCAATTTCTGCAGATCAGCAAAGCCCCAGCTTTGGGAAAAATCTCATTGCGACAACTCTATTAGCTTTCAACACTCAAAAGATCGATATTATCGTCAACAATGCTGGCACGGCTGCCTTATACGATGGTTTAGCCAGCGTTCCAGTAGCGGATTTTGACCGGCACTTTCAGACCAACGTTCGTGGGCCATGGTTACTCGTTCAAGCAGCTCTTCCATATCTTGCCAGTCCCGGTGGACGGGTCATCAGCGTCGGTAGCGTAGTAGCCAAGACTGGCACAATGCATGCAAACCTCTACTCTGGTACAAAGGCTGCCTTAAATTCCATGAGCCTTGGATGGGCACAGGAGCTTGGTCCAAAAGGGATTACTGTAAATGTAGTATCCCCAGGGCCAATTGATACGGATATGGTGACTCCAGAGGATCATCCGATGACACTGAAGTTCAGAGTTGAGCAGTACATCAAGAGAAACGGGACAACTGAAGAGGTGGCGGATGTGATAGGCTTCTTGGCTAGCCCAATGGCATCTTTTGTTACTGGCCAGATCATCAACGTAGATGGTGGCTTGGTATATCCGTAAGTTAGAAACAAGGGGATGAAATCCAGTCGCAGGATGAGAAGTTTGTGTATAAAATTTTAGTCTACTCCTTGAACACCTCTCTTACAATTTTAACATCTGCCCCGATAGTGATTTCCCATCCCTATTTTCCTCATCACGCATCCCCGTGCCCTTCTTCCCCCTCTCCGCTCTCTCATCAGTAGGGGATTACATGTAGTGTTGGCGGGGTCGATATAGAAGAGGACGACGACTCCCTTTAAGTGCATCAACCGTCACAACTGCTACCTCTGATGGAAGCAAAAACAGTGCCTCTATCTGCCATATCCAAATCATTCAAAATCAGAACAAACCCCCTATCCAACTTATCCCACCTACAAAAATATAATATCACGTGCCCTAGATTCTATGGCGCCAGGTTATGGTGGATTTTATCACGTGATGTATCTTTTTTTTGCAATTTCCAAACCTCGAGAAATGGCCGAGTGGTCTAAGGCGGTTGCTTGGTGTCTTGGTGTCACGTGGTTTAACTATTTTTGGCCGCCGGAGACCCTATTAAACACTTTCTGAGACGTCTTATACAATTAAGGACATCTTTTTACGATTTAGACTTTAGACTTTAGGGGATAGGGCGTATTTCAATAGGGGGAGATATGAGCCTTCTGATTTACCCCATTATCTCAATCGGTCTCACCGTCAGGATGGGAAGCACGGCATAATAGTAAGGAGAGGTGATGAGTGAGATATCGACCCCGTACGCAGATATGCGGAGCAGTCAGCACTACACCCACTTAGGAAATACTCGTCGCTCACCTCACCACCTCCCCCTTCCTGCAGCGCACGCACCCTTACGAAAACTGCAACATGCAGCGCCGGTATGCAAGAATAGATAGGGCGTGCGCGTCCCTTTTCTATGCGCTGGGCTAGAGCGTTGTGCGTGCATATAATGCTGTGTGGACGGTAAGGCGTAGAGGGGGACTAGAGTGGCAGTATACGGGGTGGAGGAGGGGGGAAAGGGGGTTTGGTTTCGTGTTAGGCGCTGGGAAGGGGCGGTGTTGGTGCGGTGGTGGTGCAGAGGGAAGGTGAGACGTGAGACATTGTGAGCGTGTTTTACTAGATTGGGGAGGTAGTTGGGGAGTTGGAGATGAGCGGCGGGAAGTGCCGGTTTTGGGTAGGGAAAGTACTTTGAGTACTGGCTGTGCTCCAGGAAGGTGAGAGATGAGAGGTGGGTATATCTCCGTAGTGTTATGGGCCTTGTGTCCTTTGCGCAGTTATACGGTTGTTTATGCAGGAGACGGGGAGATGGGAAGTCCCGTGATCGACAGTGATAGTGATAGACGGTGGGTTTAAGGGACTGATGGACGGTGATGGGCAGGGAGGATGGGCGGTGGGTTCACGGAGGATAAACGATGATGTGAGGACTATCGACGGGCAATCGATGGATGATGAGGGTCGGTGGGTTATTCGGCCGACTCTCCTTCTCCCAGATCTACCGCGGGACTCTATTGACTTTTAGCATTTGAGATGCCGGAGTTGCTGTGTTCAGAGAGTTGGCACTTTACAGTGGACTCTTCCTCTTCCGCGTACAGAGTATTGGGAATTTGCTACTGTTAGTATTATGGATTATACTAGTATATTATAGTCGTAGTGCAGTGTTTGCCACGCGGCCTTTCAACAAACCCGACCGGCCGTTGGAGTTGGAGAATGGAGTTGAGAGAGCAAATGAGAGAAGATGATTGGCTAGCTCGGAAAGAGTTTCTTACTCATCCACTCTACTATTACTACTGGCACAGGGCAGTGCAGGTTATTTTGGTGATTGTACCATAGTAGATGCCAACGGAGATAAAAATCGGTGTATACTCTACTTAGCTGACATGTATCTCCGATTGGTCTGGGGCTGTGGATGGCATCTTCTACACACACAAAATCAACCGTATGGACCGTCCCTCTTAAACACAAATACTTGTATACGAGGTCACTCTCACCCACTATTCCCACCCTTCTTCTCCCTTCTCTCCCTTCTGCCCTATCCGGTCCTTCCATCCCCCCATATTCCCTTCCAAATACAAGCCATTCAAAGCCATTCAAGCCCCTTCAAGCCCCCTCCAAGCCCTTTTTATTCCCTCCCAAAGCCACCAAAAGCCACCAAAATGCCCGTACCAACAGTACCAAGCCATCCATCTATCCCATCTCATCCCCGTCGGACCATTTTAATCTCCGACTCTAACTACTAGTACTACTGTACTGTATTTCACATCTCCCCCACTTGTACCTCGCCACTCTAAAACAGCCTTATCGCTACTTTAGGGGTACATCCCTTCCCGCCAATCTGCGACCACCTACAATCCTACGGAGATCGCACTTGCTGGCTGACGCGGCCTTTCAC
The DNA here is from genome assembly GCA_000750815.1 of Pseudogymnoascus sp. VKM F-4516 (FW-969). Classification (NCBI taxonomy): domain Eukaryota; kingdom Fungi; phylum Ascomycota; class Leotiomycetes; order Thelebolales; family Thelebolaceae; genus Pseudogymnoascus; species Pseudogymnoascus sp. VKM F-4516 (FW-969). The sequence continues at coordinate 168,326 of JPJZ01000043.1, forward strand.
TTTCCCAAGGGCTGCCCCAGGCACAAATCACACCCTCCACCCAATAACCAACCAATACCATCACTCCACCACCCAATGACATATCCCAACGCCTGAATCCTCAGATTGCTGCGCATTCAGGCTGCCATTATCCAAAACCACCCCCCATCCCACACCCATTGCTTGTCATCCCTTCTCCATCAATCCCTTTTCCTCTCTTCCATCAAAAAACTATCACCAAATAAACAAATCTGGCTCTTGCTCGAAACATTCAGACAGAACCAGAACCTGAACCAAATCGTTGCATGTTCCCATCACCGTGTCCGGGACTGCACAATCACCAACCAACCAATTCGCTCTTGAGCACCCTCGACCACGTCTGAACGACTGTCAAAACAACATCACATCAGACGCCATGTCGTCCCAATCTTCACATTCGATGTCCCGCAACGGCTCCCAAGCCAACTGCCTCGACCCTCTCGACTCCCTCCTCGACCTCTCCTCCTACGAGACCATGACATACGGCTCGCCCTCCGTCTCCCCCGCCGAGTCCAGCAAGTCCGTCTCCTTCCGCCCTGCCGCATCAACACCCACAGCAAACACCCTCCTCCCACCGCGCCAGCAGAGTCACGCCCCCCCAAGCCATCCCTATAACGCCCACAAGCAGCAGACGGGGATCCCAACCGGTGGCCTCGCCACCACCCTCGCCATCAACAACAACTCGCAGATGTACTCCGGCTACGGCTACCTCTCTGGAGTCGACGCCTCCGATGACTTTGGCGATATGACCGACTTCGGCGCATCAGGATCGAGCAGCTTCGACAACCTGGGCATGGACCTCGACTACGAGTCCCCCACCGTTGACCCCGCCTTCTTCTTCCCCCCTCTCCCAACCGCCTCAGACTACAGCAACACCAGCCAGACGCAGACGCCGGTTCCCGCTACCCCCGCCGTCAAGGTGGAAGCGAGCAACGTCGGGCGGCTCTGGCCGGGTATGCACCAGCAGCAGGCGGCGATCGCGAAGGCAGAGCAACAGCGCAAGCAGCAGCAGCAGCTGATCGCGCAACAGCAGCGCCAGAGTGCGGTGCCGACGCAGGCGTCCAAGGCGAGGGCCAGGCCCGCGACGGATCCGATTGTTGAGGAGAAGATCTCGCAGCTGCTTAACTCGATGAGGCAGAATAGCGAGGCGACCTCTAATGGAGATGATGATGTTGCCGAGGGACATGGTGGACATGGCCGCTCGAGGAAGGATGAGGAGGATATGGATGAGGATGAGAGGCTGTTGGCCAGTGAGGAGGGAAAGAAGTTGAGCAGTAAGGAGAGGAGGCAGTTGAGGAATAAGGTGTCCGCACGCGCATTCCGTTCGAGGAGGAAGGGTACGTCTATCTCCACGTCTTCACGATATTTCATCAAACTAACACATCACAGAATACATCGGCCAACTCGAAGGCGAGATCGCCAACCGCGTCAACGAGAACACCGACCTCCGCAACCAGAACCGCGAGCTGCTCTCCGAGAACAAGCGCCTCGCAGACCTAACCCGCATGCTCCTCTCCTCGCCCTCCTTCTCTGGCTTCCTCGACACCCTCAGCACGAACCCCAACCCCGTCGAGGCATCGTCGCAGCGCCAGCAAGCTACCCCTCCTGCCGTTGAGCAACAGCAGCAGCAACACCAAGAGGCACCAAAGGACGCGAACCCGAACCCGTACGCGCAGCAGCAGCAGCAGATGGATATGAACATCAACTACGCCATCCTCCCCGACGCAGCGCCGCTCGATTTCAGCCTCCTGGACCTGAACCAGCATGATTTCATCTACCAGCCTCAAGTCTTCTCCGTGCACAGCGTGGAGGAGGTGAAGTTCGATGCTAGTGTGCTCTCCGGCAAGCCGGCGCAGATGTTTGACGCCGCCGCTGAGGAGGATAAGCTTGAGCTCCCGCTGTTCAGCGCGCCTGAGTCGGTTGCCGCAGCTACTAAGGAGGCTGTTGTAGAGGTTGCGCCGAAGGAGGACCATGAGTTTGATTCGAACCCGATGTTCTCCCTGTTCGCCCCGTCGTCGTCTACTACTTCCGCCCCACTACCACTCGATACCGCAGCACTTATCGCATCTATCCAGCCCGCCAAAGCACTTCTGAACTTCGAGCTTGTCGACCAGGATGAGTCCGAGAGGAGGTTTATGAAGATGCAGAGACTGGGTGTTTCCATCGAAGCCGTCGTTGCTAGATTGGAGGGTTTGGGATTGGAGTAAATCCACCCATGCATCGTACGTGATGGGAATAGTTGGAATTGGTCTTTACGCGGTTTAGCGGTCATGGGATGGGATATGGGAATAGGAATGGGGAATATACTTTTGTAGTGTCTTCACTCACTTTTGTGTTGGATGGGTTCTATCGCTTCTCACACTTCATTGTGCTTGTCTGTTCTTGGAGATTTGGGCGTTTTTTAGGAGGAAAGGGGGGGATATAGATATGCGAAAGAAGGGAGAAGAAGGTCGATGTTTTGTCTGCCATAGTTGAGAGGGAAATGAAATGAAATAAATGAATCTTTAAATATACTATGGCTTCGATGTTCTCGTGTCTTTGTATGTATGTGTCCGTCGTAATGTGAAATGTAGAAGGGGGACACTACGGTTGTGATGTAGCGTTGTTGGTTACTGTGATTATAATGTGGTGTTCTTGATTACTGTAATAGTAATGCAGCGTTCTTAATTACTGTGGTTGCGATACAGTGTTGTTAGTTACTATGATTATGATATGTTGTTAATTACTGTGATTGCGAATGCTGGTGTTGATTTCTGTGCGTGCACACCACCTACCTATATTATGCATTATCAGCCAGCTTTACGGGGTAGGACACCAAACGTATACTTAGCCACAACCCGAGGATAATATACAAGAAGTGTGTCTTATTATAATAAAAGATTAAATGGCAATTCAATTTATATTACGGCCTTTTGCGCCGCTGTGAGTTTTAAAGTAGTAAAAAGTAGAACAGTCTCTCTTCGCCACTCTGCCAATCTCAGTATCTTATGAAAGAGAGCGGCTTAAATAGGTTATATCCCATCAAATCACGCTCATACTCCCTCTCCCTCGCTATACCTCGTATTAGAAAGTTTTATCCCCTCTCTCGCTCGCTAGAGATCTGCGAGCTATGTATATGCAATCAACACTCCAGTCGGGGATCTACCCCGCCAGGTTCCCATATCTCATCCTATCAATCTCCTATACTGTCCGTCCACTCGTCTGCCATTATTTCTCTCCCCCAAATGGACAAAAAGGTAGAAAGACTAGATCGTCGAGGTGAGTAGCGAATCTGCATCCAGACCGTAGAAATAAGAAACCCAAAAATGACTGTGAGGAAGAGAAATAGGGGAGTTAGTAGAAAAGCCTTTATATGTGGAAAGGGGGCGTGTGTGTCCAATTTAATTAAACGTATTATATCCGTTCTTCCCTCTTTTTGTCGTGAAAAGAAAACTCGTAAACTTCGTAAAAGGGGAAACTTCAAGAATCCCTTATAGAAAAGAAGAAAGGAAAAGTCGTAATGGTGAGTAGAAAGGTGTGTTTAAGTGGCGAGCATGCGGCGTCCATCCTCAGTCGGGAAGCCTCAATTTCCAATCCTCATTTCCTAATCCCTCAGTCTCTCAGCCTCTGATTCGCAATTTCAAATTCTCAGTCGCCTATCCTCGGTGAAGAATCCCCAGCCTCCAACTCCCACTCCCTGATCCACAGTCACCAACACTTAGTGGGAGAATCCCCAGTCTCTGATCTCAAGGGTGGGTGGGTGTGGAGTTCACTGCGCAGCCTCCTTCGCCAGTGCTGCTTCTTTCGATAATGCTTTCCAGGCAACCATGAAAGCTTCAGCGTCTATTCGCACAGTCAGCATGTATCCATTTCCTCAGTCCCCAAACAAGAAATGGGGCCCAACTAACCACTCTCCTCCACAAACCCCAGCACAAAATGCCCCGCTGCTGTTGTCCATCTCTCCCTCTCGAAGTCGTCAGAGTAAACATTTAAATCCAGTCTCCGCACTAGTACTCTCCTCGCCTGGCGTTTTACGAAACTAGGCTTGAGGCTGTCGGCGTGGATGAACGCGGTCCAGAGGGGAGAGCGCTTGAGGGGGCCGCTGGCGATGGTGGCGGAGAGGCGGGTGGTGAGGGTGGATTTGTCGCGGTAGAGGGTTAGGATGTGGGGGTGGGGGGTTGCATGGATTCGTCTGTGGGGAAAGGGTTAGGAGAGTAAGAGTAGAGGGAGTGAAGGGAGAGACGTACCCGCGGAATAATTTTCGTTCTTCGCCGAGCATCAGTTCTTCTGGGTCGCACATGACGGTATGTGGACAGTGCTGTTTAAGCACCGCGAAGACGTCGTGGAAGAGTACCATTTCTATCATCCGTTAGCCAAAGTCCTCCTCCCTCCCCTCCCCCCTCCAAAAAAAGGGGCACCGGGAAATAAAAGAGGAAAGGAAATAGTGCAAACTCACTCTCCCACCCCTTAAAAAACAAAATCAACCAACACTCCGGCTTCCCCCTCTCCACCGACCACCGTTCCAGCTTCAACGCACACCCCTTCCTTTTTATCCGCAGCTCATGCAGACCGCGCGATGCGTAGGCGGGGGACCCGTCGTGGGATGTCCAGCGACAGAGGAGGCGCGCCGCGGAGGGGGTGGAGGGGGGGAGGTAGAGGACGACGGAGAGCATGTTTTGGTTGAATTTACTGGGGATGTTAGCTTGTGTGTGATTAGGGGGAGGGGAGAAGGGGTGGGACGTACAGTTTAAATAGCACGGTTGAGCCGGGGGGGATCTCGAGGGCCGCGTCGGGGGTGGAGGAGGCGTAGCAGCAGGATCTGTGGGGGGGTGTTAGTATACTGGGGGTTTGCCTGCCGATGAAAGGGAACATACACATCTTGATGTCTCATCCTCGTCAAAGCGTGTTTGCGGTCGAAGATCTGTTGGGCCCAATGGATGCGCTGGATGTTGTCAGTAATGTGATGGCGGACGGTGATGGGATGGGTGGGGTACTAACGCCTTGCTGGATGATCCGGACTTGTGAGGATAGGGGAAGGAGGGGTAGCATTCGGGGTGCTGGATAGGGGTATCACACTCAGCTATCTTTTCGTCTCCAACGACAGCGGGGAGGGGAGCATACCTTCAATCCCACGCGCAGCTCTCAACCTCAGCGTCCTCTCAATCAGACTCTTCAGCACTGTAGCCTCATACATCGACGGCCTGTCACTTGTTAGCACTTTCGTCCCCCCCACCACCACGTCCACTCATCCTCGAGAAACTCACCTGCTCAGCAACCGCACCAACTGCACCATATACCCATTATACATAATAAACCTCGTATACAAACTCCCCCCTCCCTCCCTCGACATCCTCCCCGTAATCCCCACCCAGATCTGCGCAAAACTCCTCCCCTTCTCCCCAAGATGATGTCTAATATCGTCCACTGACCTCTCAAAACAGGGCATCAGGATATTCAAGAACTCCCGCACTAGACACACGCGGTTGCGGTAGATGCGGAGGAGGTCAGAGAGGTCACGGAGGAGAGATCCGGAGTGCAAGACCTCGTTGATGACGTTGGTGATGTCGGCGTGGGCGCTGGAGTCGAGGGAGGTGCGGATGCGGGTTAGGGCGGCGGCGACGTCGTCGGCGCGCTTGGCTTCCCACCAGCATTCTACTGTCTCGGCCATGGTGGCGGCGGTTACATGTGCGTGCTTTGCGGAGTGTTGGAGGTGAGATGATAGCGGTGCCCGTGACAGTGTCGACGGGTCTTGGAGTGCAAGTTTGGAGGCGGCCGGGGGGATAGGGATAGATGATCTGATAGCGGCGAGGGCGTCTGACGTGTCTCTGAGGGGTGAGATGGACCCTTATCCAGACGTGGTGCAGAGTGCAGGTCACTGCTGCTGCTGATGCTTGATTATGATACTCCCAATGCGTGAGCGTGGTGGTGGGTGTCCTTGGTGCAGGCGGTGGGCGAGTCAGTGAGAGTGTAGTACTCACGCAGAGCAATCTATACGGATTCGCCAGCGTCATCCATCTTGCCTATTGGACTTGTAGACGGGGTGGCGAGTGCGTGAGCGAGTGTGGTAGACAGGTAGGTAGGTTGGTGCAGAGACCCAGCTGGAGTGGTAGTGGTGCAGAGACCAAGACCGAGGGAGGTGGGAGGTATCTATCACCACGTCTCCTCGCAGATTGACTTTTCTCTCTTCCCTCTCGTGACGTTCTCCAGCAGCAGCGCGCGTCCGTCCAGAAGCAGAAACTTAAACGCAAGAGCGAAGATCCAATTCCCTCCCAATATGCCCGTGTGATATCAACTCGAGCCCAAAGTCCAAACCCAGGCGAAATGCACGAAGAAGCGAGTAGCAGAGCACCAAGGAAATAGGGTACGTACGAAAGCACGGTTGAGAGATGGAGATAAGAAGTAAAGAAAAAACCCACAGCGAAGGCGAGCCACTCACCTCACTCACCCAGTTTACTTCCCATGCACCCCCCCCCCC
>JPJZ01000045.1:0-21791 GCA_000750815.1 Pseudogymnoascus sp. VKM F-4516 (FW-969)
CCCCCAACTTAGCCTTGGGGACTTGGATCTCCCGTTATTCTCAAATAGACGACTGACTTACTGAATGCATCCGACTCCTCTTTAATATCTCCACCACTCTCTACTCTCAACTTCCTCAAAGACAACACTCACCTTACAACTGTCACCGAATATAAGACGTCGATATCCTTATTCAACTCACCAATCGCTCACTCTTGTCGATCTAGCCAACCTACTACTACCCGCCTCGGCCTTGGCCTCTATTCGTCATTCAACATACACAGCCGTCAACGGATTGGATTAAGCTCGACCACCAACAGCCCTGTATGGGTATTGTGAAGACACAACATACACCACAAGTGCTTTAATGGAGAATCTCGTCAATTCCTACACTGCTCATACGAATTTATACCCTCTGTGTGTGCCGTAACTGCAGTTGGGGAATCGGTCCGCCTTGCTCTCTGCCAACTTTGGTTCCTCCCGTCCAGTCCAATCACGAATAATCGGACTCTCCCGAACCGACTCTTCCGTCCTCAACCAAGGACTCATATCAGGTCGTCACAATTGACTGGCCCTCCTGTCGTCCATTGGCCAAAAAATTCTTACCGTCGGAAATGTCGTCAGTACAAGTCGTCAGGATGCCACAGACTGAAAATCTACCCTCGAATACGCCGCATGATGCCCCTTCGAAGCATCGATCACCATTATTTCAGATAGGCTCCACGCCACCTCAAGCCAGCAGAGAACAATCCCCCGATAGTCGTCCTATAGACCTACAAAGTCCAATTCCTGAAGAAGAAGAAGACGAGACCGGCAGCGAGGCCGCCAACGAGCCCTTAACTCCGACTGATACACAACCGCCACACGACTTCCGCCATACCCCTCCCGACGACCTCAAATACGAAGGATCACAAGAGGCTTTCTCCAATGTAGGGAAGCCTCCGCTACTCGTCAACACGGCCGCAACACCGCCACCCAAATCCTCCTCAGACAGGAATCGAGACCAACGTGCCTCTGTCGACCACGAATCTCTCTATGCGTCGCCACAGCGTCCCACATCCGCCGTCGATTCCGGTATCAAGCGTGGCCTCTCGCAATTCTTCCGTCGCTCGAATTCTCACACACAAACCCCCTCAGCGGCACCCGGCACAGCCACTCCGCTCGAGGATTCGTCTCCCAACCGCTCCCGTGGGGGATCAGATACCATGCTATTTCAACGCAACTCCGGCGCACGCCGTGCCTCAGTGGTCGAGTCGTCGGATACAACTCGCTCGAATACCCCGCCGTCGCCAACAAGTACACCGCAAGAAAAGAAGATGACAATGCTCGAGCCCGACTCATCGCAATTCCTGGGAAAGAAATCCCGCGCCTCCAGTGGCATCGGCTTCCGTCAGAGATTCATCACATTTGCAGGGCCAAAGGACCTGAAAGAACCGCCTCCCAGACCGAGAGCAACCAGCGTAGATCTGCGGACTAACACACAAAGCTCGAGATTAAAGGAACCCGAGCTCACGCGACACGAGTGGGGGTTCCCTGCCGAAGCCGGAACGGGCCTGAAGGCAAGGCGCATGAGTCTGAGTCTGCCAGACGACTTCTGGGTTGATGTTGTGGACCTGCACAAGGAATTTTCCGACCAGAGCAAACTCATTGGCCGACGTGGCAAGACGCTCGGTAAAGGTGCGACCTCGAAAGTTACACTCATGACGCGCAAGGGCGGGTCGGAGCTGCATGCCGTCAAGGAGTTTCGCGGCAAGCGAACGGGCGAAGTAGAGGAGGACTACGAAAAGAAAGTTAAGTCGGAATTCAGCATCGCAAAAAGCTTACACCACCCGAATATCGTAGAGAGCATACGTCTCTGCACGCATAATGGACGATGGAATCATGTCATGGAATACTGCCAAGAAGGCGACCTCTTCAATCTCGTGCAGAAGCACTACCTCACCGCCCCCGATCGCCTCAATGACCGACTATGCATCTTCAAGCAGCTCGTGCAGGGTGTCAATTACCTCCACGAGCACGGCATCGCGCATCGCGATATCAAACTCGAAAACCTCCTCGTGACAAGCACGAGCAAGATCAAGATCACCGACTTCGGTGTCTCAGAAGTCTTCTCAGGCATCCACCCCGGCCTCCGCGAAGCGGGCGGACAATGTGGAAAAGAAATGGGCGACGTGCGGTTGTGCGCCCCTGGAATCTGTGGGAGCATGCCGTACATCGCTCCGGAAGTCGTAGTTAAGAATGGTAAGCTCGTTCACATCCCTCCCAGATGCTCAATCCAAAGAACATACCTAACACTTAACCCAGGCGAATACGACCCCCGCGGCCTCGACGTCTGGAGCAGCGCCATAGTCATGCTCCACATCATCTTCGGCGGCGCACTCTGGCCCCGTGCCGAGAGCGGAAACCGGAACTACGACGCCCTCTTGAAGGGCTGGGCGAAGTGGGAAGCGAAACACCCCCCCGGCGCGACAATCACCGAGGTCGACTACCCGCACGTCACCGCCTTCGACCAGATGGTCAACCCGCCCGCCCTGCGCCGCATGCTCATCGCGATGCTGCACCCCGACCCGGCGAAGCGCATCAAGATGGCGGACGTGGCGCGCAACCGCTGGCTGCGCAACATCGAGTGCTGCCAGGTCGACACGTATGAGGATCCTAGCACTGTTATTGACGCGAGTAAGGCGAGCAGCGGCAATGGGTTTGCGGGCAATAATCGCGCGAGGGTCGTGCAGCATAATCATCTCCCGCCGACGAACCATACGGGTCATCGCTTTGTTAGGCTACCCGGGAGCACGGCTATGTAGGCCTATCTACCTATGAAGGGTGTGTGTGCCAGCGGAATTGGATGGAATGGGGAAGGAGCGCCTGTGTCGTCATTACCGCGACGGCGTGAATACCGTGTATTATGAGCGTTTTTGCATGGGGCGTGTGGTGTTGGGAGAAAGCGGTTGTATGTATGTGGGCGAAATACTTGACCGTCTGAGCCCGCGCACGGAAAAACACATACGTGCTTGCCGGGCCAGAGAAAGGCGTTTTTTTTTTTAGAGAGATTGGTTTTTTAGACACGATACGATACCTACGAAATTGCTCGAGCTGGGTTTTGGGGGTGGTGTTTACATTCATTTTGGAGTGGATTTTGGGGGAAGCATGAGGGGATGTGTGAGGGGTAATGTTTTTGGATTGTATGCAAGCCGAAGAGGCTTTTGGGCGTGGAAATGGAAACAGTTAGGAACTGGATATTGGAGTGGGATGATGGAAAGAGATGGGATGGGGAGTAGACAAAGTCTTGGATTTGCGAGAATGCATGTCGTTGACCATACATATATTCGTCTTTGCCACTGTGATACCTGTAGCTCCGAACCGGTCTTCCTCCTGATGCATGTATAGCACCGTGACTTACCAGTTGAACGCATCTCATAGTTCGTCACCCTCTCCAGTTAATAGTCTTGAGGCTTGAGATTTTTGAAGCAACTGTACTCGCCTCGTACTCGTAACGTGGTATATCGCTTTTAGGATAAATCCGGAACAGGAAACGGCACTATAGTACACCAAAACGCGGGTTATGCGGGATGGGAAAGTTGGAAATTGGCATTTGGGTCTGAAGGACCGGGGTGGGGGTTTGGTGGTGGGGGATGGGGGATGGATGGAATTGTTTGGTTGGTTGGGATTTGGGGATGGTGGTGTGGGGGGGAGTTTTGAGGATGGTTTGTTTGAAGTAGCTGTTCTGGATTTTTCTGATTGATGGGGATGGAGATGGAGATGGTTTGATGATTTGATTGATGGGTATAAGAGGGGGATTCTCCAATGAGAGGTGAGTTTATGGAGTATGGAGAAGGATTTACATATAGTACCTGACTGGATTGAGGCGTGGGATTGGATAGTGAGGTTTAATATTTCGGAGGTCAATATAATATTAGATAAATAAACATTTTATTCTTATTTAAGTGAAGAGGTATCATTCTCCTGCAATACCACCTCACAGCCTCGCGATGACCTCCCAAAATAACCCAGACCTTGTATCATGACGGCGGAAATGAGAGTAAAATGAGGAAGTGGCGAATCCGGCAATCAAGTTTCCACTGCAAGACGGTTGATGCAACTTCTAGGGGTCACTATCTAGAAAGAGCGACCTGCCTGCCTATGTGTACATTCTTATTATAACTTTTTTATTATTTTCACGACTCTCTGCTTTGTTGTGCAGTATATGTATAGGCACACCCCTTCATAGAACCTATATTAGGAGAAGGGGGATGGATACCCATATACTCATTGACAGCCCTTTTCTTCTTCAACATATTTGAACCCCTTCCTTCTGCCACAGATGTAGTACACAATCACAGCTCCACAGCACAGCTCACGAAGCCCCCAGCCGGCCCAGCTCCGGCCCCTCACAATGCACAACCTCAAACGACGAATCCGCGCCAAGTTCCACCGTCGCAACTCCGCTGGCGACAGCGAAGTCCAGACAGAGAAGAGCGCTCCAGAGCGAATACTGGGTTCGTCGTTGCGGATCCCCAGCTCCTCGGTTTGGCGGTCCAGCGACAACGACGCCAGTGACCTTAGTCTGGATTCCGCTCCGCGCTATCAGGGTGCGGAGCCCGAGCCACACCCACACCCACTCCAGCAGCCACATGGTGGTCCGCCCGCCGCCACAGCGAATCTCGACGACCGAGACACTTTGGCGTCGACAGCGCTGTTGTCTTCACAGCCCACCACCGCGCCCTCGTCGACTCCAGCTACAAATACACCGTCAGAGAAGGAGGAGGGAGATAAGCGCATTCACGACGGCCAAGAGATTCACGACATCGAGGAGCCGGAAAGCCCTGAACCCCCCGAGAATCAGGAGGAGCTAGGAACACACCCTGAACCTGAACAGCTCGAGAATAGCGGCGCAGACAACCCCATCGACCACCTCGAGCCTGGAAATGGAATACAGATGCCGGTGAATCCCTCCGAAGGCTCGCAACCGCGAGAGAGCGAGCGGCGCCAATCGCTCCTGCCGACGCAGCAGACGGCGCTAATCAAGACACTGCTCGACATTGGCAAAGCGGCGAACTTGGAGTCGGGAAGGGGAGAGCAGAACAGCGCGGGCGGGCAATCGACTATCAACGGCAGCATGCTGACGCGGAAGATCTGGGTCAAGCGGCCCAATTCGTCGGCGACGCTCGTTACTATAAATGAAGAGGACCTCGTGGACGATGTGCGCGAGATGATTTTGAGAAAGTACGCGAATTCGCTGGGCAGGAATTTCGATGCGCCTGATGTTACGCTGAAGATTTGTCCGAGGGGGGAACATGCGAGGGACCATTCGAGAGACCATAGTCGCGAACATCGCCATGAAAGGATACTTGGGCCTGAGGAACCGATGGCGAGGACATTAGATACGACCTTCCCCGGCGGGCAAACTGTACACGAAGCTTTGATCATTGACGTCCCGGTCAGACCGACTCCTCGGCAGTCACCAAGAGCCACGTTATACTATCACGATGAGGTACGGCCTAGCGAGTCTGGGACGGATTACTTCCCACCTATGCCTGTTACGCTTGTTCCTTCCCCACACCACCAGAACGGGGTCTCGCTGCCAGCTTCAGCCAGCTCGAGCATCCCGCATTCCATGTCCGTCATTGGAACGGGACATATCCCGAATCTACCATCGCCTGGCAGGAAGTATTCTGCCAGGCCTCGAGTCTCCCGCGTCACCAGCTCATCCCCGCCAGTAAACAATGGACAACACACTCCGGTGTCTGTTATAGCCAATGGAAGGACGGCATCGCCTCACGGAGCTAGATCGAGAGCTCACCCGGTTCTGGCAGAGCATTCCAAGACTCCGCCTACACCGAAACCGCCAACTCCGCCGGAGATCGAAGCAATCCCCCCAGGTGTTGTGGCCCCACCACCCCGGGATTCGTCGCCTGTAGCTAGCTCCAGACCAAAGAAGCCCAAGAGACTCATGAGGAACCTCCCCTCCATGCCCGGAGGAATGCTCAACGGCGCCAGCGTCCCGCCCATCAACGTGCTGATCGTGGAGGATAACATCATCAACCTGAAGCTCCTCGAAGCCTTCATGAAGCGCCTCAAGGTGCGCTGGCAAACCGCCATGGACGGCAAGGACGCCATGACCAAGTGGCGCCAAGGCGGCTTCCATCTCGTCCTAATGGACATCCAGCTTCCCGTCATGAACGGCCTGGAAGCCACGCGTGAGATCCGCCGCCTAGAGCGCCTCAACGGCATCGGTGTCTTCTCGTCGGCGTCGAGTACTGCGCCTGAGAAGCCCGAGGAGCCGGAGGGCGAGGATCTATTGCCGACGCCGATCTTGTTTAAGAGCCCCGTTATTATCGTGGCGCTTACGGCGAGTTCGCTGCAGAGTGATCGTCACGAGGCTTTGGCGTCGGGGTGTAATGATTTCTTGACCAAGGTACGCTGCCCCCTGTATGAAAAATGAAAATGAATAAATGCTGACTCTATCTCTCTAGCCTGTCAACTTCGTCTGGCTCGAACGCAAGGTCATGGAATGGGGCTGCATGCAGGCCCTCATCGACTTCGACGGCTGGCGCAAGTGGAAGGACTTTTCGGCACAGGAGGTGCAGCCGGATGCAGCGCCTAAGAAGAGCGGTGGCGGTGGCGGGAAGGGGAAGGGCAAGAAGAGCCGCTTGGGTGCTGCGCGCGAGGCGGTCGCGACGAGCGCTACTATTAGGGAGGAGGAATAGAGGAGGGGATGTGGTTGTCGGGTTTACTTTGACTCTGCGCTACTTTGCTCTGCTTGGCGTAAAGAGCTCATTTCTTCCTTCCTCCCTTGTTCTTTCCTGTTTCGTTCTGGGCGCGGATACATATAAACTAGCTTTGGGCGTTTTTTTTACCCTGGGAGGGAGCCTGGTGCATTTTTAGGGGGTTGTGTTGCTTTGCTCTTGATTCCTTTTTTATCTGGATGGGGGGTTTTGACTCCGCTGTCTCTGTGTTCATTTTCTGGTGAGGGATGAGGGTGGAGGTGGGGGGATTGTGTAGGATTACTGGATGGCCGCGGGCAATACCAGGGGAGATGTGGGATGGGATGGGAGGAGGTGGGTTAGGATGGGATGGATGTGAGCGAGAGGCGCTGAGCGTGAGCCGCGCTGCGCTGTAGCGTATTTATATCCTCCTTGAGGAGGGGGAATGAACCATATGTTTTTTTAGTGGCTGTGAGCGCATTGGCACATCGCCATGAACAACGAGTGACCCAGTACAGAGACCTACCTCAACAATAAATCTCCTTTTGCAACTCTACGCCTCCCATATCATCCGTCACCTTTCCACCCCCTCACAAACCCCACACCAGCACAGCACAACCCCTCGCTTAACCCCGCACACCACACAAAAAAAAAGCTATCCCAACCCCAACAACCGCTGCCCCTAAAACAAAATCATTCCGCCTAGCAGATGTGAAGCAAAACAGCAAAAAGATATCGGATATATCGAATGGTCCCTACGAGGGTCGAACTCGCGACCTTGGCGTTATTAGCACCACGCTCTAACCAACTGAGCTAAGGGACCCGGTTTTTGATGGTGGGGGTTGCGGGAGAGGGGATTTATGGGAGGGGGAATTGGGTGTGTGTGTGCGGGTAGCTTGGTGGTGGGGAGCAGGGAGACTGATAGGTAGGTGTAGCATAGGGAGTTGAGTTGAGTTGAGTCTGGGTGTTTGGGATTTTGCATTTTGTCTATGTACTGCTCGCTCAATGGGAATTTTTGTAAAAGACAAGCTGTGGATTATGTATATCGTACCCTCTTCTTCTGTGATGACTTCCCTCCGTCTGTCCATTCAGAAATACCTATCCATCCATCCGTCCAGAAAAAAATCAAAAACTTTTGTGGTAATAACACCCCGATTCCCCTCTGCCCGGCTTTGCTATCCTGTTCGTCCCCGGAATGTGAATACAGAGTCGCTTGCTGAGGAGTTCTGAATCGAGAGTTTGTACGGTGTCTGGTGGCGGGTATGCGGTATATGAGTATCCGTGTATCTCATCCTTCGTATTCTGAGCGGCAGGAGGCGATAAAATAGAATCATAAAGGAATAAGTATATAAGTATCATAGAAAGTCGTCAAGAAACGATCTTGAGTCGTAAGATTCGTCGAATCATTAGAAAGGGGCCTGTCAGACTGCGCTTTGGCCGCCGTCAGCCACCACAACAGGATCTGTATATGATGTCAGCTTCCTCCCACCCTCGTAATCAGCAGAGCAGACTAACTCTTGATTATCGAAGACGCCGTCGTCGAAGATGACGGTGTCGAGGTCTCCACCTCATGTACCCGCTCAGGCGTCATCTCCAAGTCCACGTCCATCCCACACTTCCCCCCCTTCCTTACATCCTTGAGCCGAAACCGCCTCTCCGAAAATTTCCACGGCGTCCCCGCGTGCTCCTTCTCCCCACGAACATCATCGAATGTCTTCCCTTCCAACGCAGCAGCGCGGCGGACAGAGCGCGTGCGCACGAGCCAGATGGCGTGGGAGATGAGGATGCCGAGTTCGAGGATGATGACCGCGATGTAGAGGACGCCGCCGAGGATGTCGAATTCGTGTTGCGCGACTGCGCGGGGGTGTTAGTGACCTGATTTGAGGTGAGGTTGAGGGGAGAGGGAGCACGTACCGAGTGCCATGAGGGAGAAGAAGGCGCCCATGAGGTCGATGAAGATGAACCAGAGGCTTATGCCGACGACGCGGCCGCGGCGCTTCCACATCTCGTAGTAGGGGGGGAGGAGACCGACGGCGACGAGGATGGAGGCGATGACGCCGACGATTATCATCGGGTAGTTGATACCGCGGTTGTAGAGGGGCTGGCTGGCGGTCAGTTGGGGTAATTTTGGGAGGAGTAGGAGATGCTTGGGCATGAGGTCGAAGAGGTCCACAAGGGTTGGAAATGAAAAGAGGAAAGGAAGACCAGAGTAGGGCCCATGGCTTCGAATGCCCCGGAACATTTGGGGTCGCTGGTGATGGAGGGAAGAGCAGACATACCCTCAATGTAAGGATCAGTACGGCTTGCGCACCTCCAAATATGGCAGCCGTGGTTATCCCATAGATGGAAGCTTTAAACCATGACCACCCACTACATAGGTCAGTAATGGCGACAAGATATGTAGCCCTGAAAACGGATGCGAGGAGGGTGAAATCTTACTTTCCGTACACGAGGATCTGAACCCATGATATGAGCGACAGCGTGCAGAGAAGCTGAGGCTGGATCTGGAGGGGCGTATTGAATTGCTTTTGGACGTCAGTGTATCATGCCACGGCCTCGAAGGGAGAATATGGGTTAGTCGGAATGTACTTACTTGGACGATGGCGTATGTGCCGAATGGGACGGCAGCGATAGCCCATAAAAAGACCATAGTCGGTGGTAAGCCATTTGTGTCTTTGGTCTTCCAATTTGACCAGATTCTGAAAGCTGGTTAGGACGCAACGGCGGGGAGAGCAAGGGGGTCTGGTCATACTGCGGAATTAACTGCATGGTTGTTAGCATTTAGCTATTCTGATGATGAAGGGGTGAGAATATTCTTACTTGGATGCACCATAATCTTCATGTGGTTGTCAGTAAAATGGTGAAAGTGAGTCTTCGAAGGGTGGGGATATAACATACACTGTTGCAAGTTAGAGAGGCCACACAGATCGGATCGCCGACATTACTTACCTGTGCCAATCGTCTACACCAAACATCAAGATTCAGATTAGATATACTATGAAGTGAAGTGAGAGGACTTACACCAAGAACATTTGCAGCCTTTTTGGAATCAGTATATGTGAGTTGTTGGGTGAAGTCAGCGGGAGTGAACTTACAACAGGCTGTTCCTCTATAATTGCCATCGGCATCCAAAACGGTGGTGATAATATCTGAAGTTGAACTTGAAGTCCAAATATATAGAAGTGCAAGAAGAACAGGAAGACAGGAAAGCAAGAAATCAAGTATCCAAAAGTAGATCGGAGAGAGTTGACGTTGGGAGCGGCTACTATTGTTCGGCCTCGGGTATATATAACAATGGCCGTGTAAGATGGGGAAGAAAAGAGGATCGGACCCTTACAAGTGAATTAGACCCTGATAGATAGATAGGGAGGTGATAAAGACCCAGATCCCACGCCAACCGCGCCAGCCGGGGACAGATAGTAGCTGGGGACGGCATCTCTTGTGGAGAAGAGGGGTCAGAGGGGTCAGTATTATCTCATGGCTGCCGCATTTCTTCGACCACATTGGCCTTGAAGGGGTCAGATAGCAGGTACAGCAAGTAGTACGTCAAATATCGTCTGCACACTTCCATTGAGACACGGTAATGGGATCCCTAGTGGAATTTATGAGGTTAGTGGTAATTAGTGGAGGGCAGTAGTGGTTAATAGTGGTTTAGCAGTGGTTAGGGCTACTGAATGCGGAAGGGAGGTGGATGAAGGTGGTAGGGAAGTGTGGGAGGGGTGCGGATGAGAATATTGGACCTTGGAGGCGTGATTGGCGGGTGAGATTACGCGCTGTGGGAGAGCCCAGAGCTATCAGAATCAATGTACTCCGTAGGGGATCAGAGCTGCGGAGGGATGGGCTGAGACTAGATTGGAATTGGATTCTTCAGCGTTTTTAATTTATACTTGCATCCCGATCCTTTCGATTCCTCTCACTCCATGAGCCGCTGGCCATACAGCTCAGTGTGCGGTATTGTAGCGTTGCAGTATTACGCACATACGCACATACGCGCATTACGCACGCACATACACACATAGCGCACACACGACCCGGTTCACGACCAACAAATTAACGACTGGACTAAGGCTGGGCAAGAGCAGGCATATATGACCTGCATCAATTCTTCACGCTAAGATCTCCGATGGACGGACAACCGAAGATCGGGCGATCAGTGACAAGGTGGGATAGAAGGGTCTGGGGGGCTGGAAGGGCGCTGGCTCGCTATTGAGGCGTTATTTTTCGACAGGTTAACCCGGGCTGTGGCGGCTACATTAAAAAAGCAATTATTGATAAGCACGGCACATATACAGAACTATACGCGCATATACACGCATATCCAACATCCCATTCTGCACCAAAGCAGACGCCGACGGACACATAAGAATACAGGTCATATAAACAGTGCATTCTGTTTCTGTGCGTGCCTGTCTGTTGGCCCGCAGTCACACCCCCCACCTTCATCCATTGGCTTGGCTCCATGTCCGGAGTATTGTCCGACGAAGATCGATTCGATCCTGCGGCTTGAGTGGCTAACGCGGCTGCGGAAAGAATGAAGGGGCCAGCTGGACTGTGGCCGATCTTCGCTGATGCTCGCTGGTGCCCATCCCCTGGCCAGATGCCACCATGGCCCACGTCGCATATATTCATGTATGATCCTGTATGAGCATACTCATCTGTGCTCGGAACCACGTATTGGGGAAGACGGAGCTTTCACCTGCAGTTGCATATGCATTTTTCGAATTGAGGGTGTAGAACATTTTATCCGAACAACCAACACTGGGCACTCTTCTTCGCCGTCTCTGATGCCGTCAACCTATGATGTCAAGTTTCAGGCATATAATCCAGTGAGGAGACAGTGAGCACCATCTTCATTCCGTGACCTTCTGTGATCTTATCAAATACATGCGCCAGACGCGGCAAACATGTATATAAATGAAAATTGAAGCCTTCACTAGCTTGACGTCACATTGTCTCTTATTAATAGAAGGATCGAGAGGGGTGGAGGAACGGAAGGACGGAGAGACAGAGCGACACAAGGGGAACAAGACGGAGACAAGACCAAGACAACTGAGGAAGGAGGGCACGGAGCCGGAGTATTAGAAAGTGCGGGGGTGAGGGGGAGCTATGGGCACAGATACCACAGAGACCCCCAAAATCGGCTATGGAGCCAATGAACTCTGTCGTAACCTTGCGTGCTGAACCCCACATTCGTCGGGACAACAAATTGTGGACAGTTCATGGTATTTGGATATTTACCCAAGGAACTAAAGGAAAGTCCGTAGAAACATCAATTGCTTTCCATCTGTTTCTGAGAAAAGTGATCTATCAATTATACACCGTCCGCCCCTTCATATACACCTTTATATATCGAGTTTCAGGCTGCGCATCTGCTGCTACCTTCCGTGAATCTGGTAAGTCACTTCACTTTCTCTGTTTCTTCCCCGTTCCTTCGCTCTCTGGCCAGTTGCACCTGCATTGGAATGAGGAATCATGCGGGAACCCACAAACAAACGCAAGATACACGGATCCGCCTGGCCCTTCTGGATCCCGGGCTTCACAAAATGCGGCATCACCTCTGAATTATCTCGGAATATCATTCTTTATCCTCGCTGGCCGCCTGCGCTTTCACCTATTATTGCCGTTTACCTGGAACCTCTTTACGAGCTCTTATAAATATCACCTACCCAACCAAGCCTCTTCAAAGTCAAACCCGATCACGAATCTATTCACGCGGCCAAAGCCTGACGGTCATTCTCATCTGCAACACACCGATCTGAGCTTGTACGATTGCCAAGATGGTCTCCAGATCCGGCTCAAGCCAATCTGAAGCACCCAGGACGCCACCCAGGACGCCGACCAGGAAGCCCAGGTGGTTATATGGCCTCAAGATCGGCTACAACACTCCTTTCAGCAAGCCAACCGAGAGCTCTTCACCTGAATCTACAAGCTCTTCTTCATCAGTGCAATCAGCTAACTTCATTTCCCCTTTTCCTAGTCCTCGCAGCTCCCCTGCGTCAGTCACATCCTCATCTTCGGTTCAGCGTCCGCATATAACCCCCGCCCAATACGCGAAAATGGCAGTCCAGGCTGGCAGAGTCAAGTCTGTGTTGAGCGGTGACACCGTCATCCTCACCTCCATCGTCAACCCAGCGCAAGAAAAGATCCTGTCTCTGGCCTATATTACAGCACCGCGCCTCAACAAAACTGGCGACGAACCATGGGCATTCGAGAGTCGTGATTACCTGCGAAAGAACTTGGTTGGCAAGAATATCCAATTCCAAGTCCTCTACGAGATCCCGACTACAAAGCGACAATTTGGCGTCATATTCCTCGAGGATGGAGTGAAGTTCCCGCAAGCAGTCGTCCGTGAAGGCTGGGCCAAGATCAAGGACGCAGCTGGTCGCAAAGAAGACACCGAGAAAGCTGTCCAACTGCTGAATGAGCTCAAGCTTCTGGAAAGCCAGGCTCGCTCTGAAGATCTGGGCGTCTGGTCACCATCGAGCGGGCACACTGACGTACAGCATGACCTTGGCGACTCTGATGAATTCATGAAAGAATACAAGGGTCAATCGGTGGATGGAATTGTCGAGCGCATTCTCAGCGGCGACCGGATGCTCGTGCGGTTAATAATGCCCAACAAGAAGCATTACCAACTTATGACTCTCGTTGCTGGTATCAGAGCTCCGAGCACGGAGCGCACCAACCCGTCGACTCAACAAGTACAACCTGCCGAACCTCTAGGAAATGAAGCCAAGGCATTTGCTGAGACCAGGTTATTGCAACGCAATGTGAAGGTCGACATCCTCGGTGTCAGCCCGCAAAACCAACTCATTGCTACTATCAGACACCCTAAGGGCAGCATTGCGAACTTCTTGCTTGCCGCTGGCCTTGCCAAATGTTCGGATCACCACTCGACACTCTTAGGCTCAGCAATGCCAGCATTAAGACAGGCTGAAAGAGATGCCCAAATCAACAAGCGCGGCCTTTATGAGGGACATGTTGCCAAGTCGAAATCTGGCGCAGCTGCACAAGATGTCACAGTCACCCGTGTTTTCAGCGCAGACACACTGTTTGTACGAAACAAAGCAGGCGAGGAGAAGCGTATCAACATCTCCAGTGTTAGAGGCCCAAGAACAAACGAGCCTTCTGAAGCCCTATTCAAAGATGCTGCCAAGGAATTTCTGCGTAAGAGGGTCATCGGAAAGCACGTACGTGTGAGCGTCGATGGCTCAAGGCCTGCTGCAGATGGGTACGATGCAAAGGATGTCGCAACTGTCACGCTGAACGACACAAACATCGGCCTCGCCCTTGCCCAGGAAGGATGGGTCTCCATTATCCGCCACAAGAGGGACGACACAGACCGCGCACCAAACTACGATGAACTTCTAGCAGCACAAGAGACAGCAAAGGAGGAGAAGAAGGGAATGTGGTCGCCGAAGGCGCCAGCAATCAAAACCTACGTTGATGCATCCGAGACTGCCCAGAAGGCGAAGATGCAGCTTCAGACTCTCCAGCGCCAGAAGAAGATCCCTGCAATCGTCGACTTCGTAAAGAGCGGTTCGCGATTCACTGTCCTTGTCCCACGTGAAGGCGCAAAGTTAAACTTTGTTCTTGGAGGCATCAGAGCCCCAAAGTCTGCGAGAAACCCAAGCGAGAAGAGTGAGCCCTTCGGCCAAGAGGCGCACGACTTTGCAACAAAGCGCTGCAGCCAGCGTGATGTTGAGATTGACGTTCACAACATTGACAAGGTCGGTGGATTTATCGGAGAGCTGTTTGTTAACCGCGAGAGCTTTGCCAAGTCTTTGGTCGAAGAGGGATTCGCCACTGTCCACGAATATTCTGCTGAGCAGTCTGGAAATGCCGCTGAGCTCCTCGCTGCTCAAGGTCGTGCCAAGGAGGCGAGAAAGGGCTTGTGGAAGGACTGGGATCCATCCCAAGACGAAGAGGCAGAGTCCGCTGCGGCCGTCGCTGAGAACGGCACGAACGGCGACTCTGCGCCTGTTGAACGCCAACGTGATTACCGCGACGTTGTCATCACCAACATCGACGACGAGGGCAAGCTCAAGCTCCAAATCATTGGCACCGGCACCTCAAGCCTCGACACCATGATGTCGCAATTCCGCTCCTTCCACCTCAACCCCACCAACAACGCCGGGCTCCCCGCCGACCCCAAGGCCGGTGACTTCGTCTCCGCCAAGTTCAGCGAGGACGGTCAATGGTACCGCGCGCGCATCCGCGCCAACGACCGCCCCGCCAAGGTGGCCGAGGTGCAGTACATCGACTTTGGCAACAAGGAGAAGATCCCCTGGGCCCAGCTTCGCCCGCTGCAGCCACAATTCTCGATCCAGAAGCTGAAACCTCAGGCACAGGATGCTGTCCTGTCGCTCCTCCAGCTTCCGGTCAGCAAGGAGTACCTCGACGACTCGATTGCGTACATCACGGAGCTGACGGCCAACAAGGAGCTGGTTGCTAATGTGGATTACACGGACAAGGACGGAACGCTCTACGTCACGCTCTTTGACCCCAAGACGAGCGATAAGCTGACTGAGAGCATCAACTCGGAGGTTGTGGCTGAGGGTCTGGCGATGGTGCCGCGCAAGTTGAAGCCGTGGGAGCGCAGCTTTGGGGATGTCCTGAAGGCGCTGAAGAAGGTGGAGACTATTGCCAAGGATGAGGAGCGCAGGGGTATGTGGGAGTATGGTGATCTGACTGAGGATTAGATGCCTCTTGTCGTCCCTCATTCGTTCGCGATGCCCTCCCCTACTTCTTGCACGCTATGAGTTACTACTTGCACTGATGGCGCCTTGGTGTTATGCATCCCCTCTCTTCCTTCACTCCCCCAGCCGCAATTTCTTGGATCCATTAAACCCGTTCTGTGCGTTTGCGTTTCGGTCTTGCAGCTTTCGAGCATTTCGTGTTTTTCTTGGTTGCGGGGTTTGCATAGAATTGGACAAATCAATGAATGGCAGGCTGGACAGCAAATGACAAAATGGCATGGGGCGTGGACAATTGGTTGCATCTTTTTCAAAAAGGGGCAAACAAACTATAAATACGAACTTTTACTGGATTGAGGAGGGTGGATGATGGATGGATGGGGTGGGATGTATTAGTAGACAGGCCCTTATGCAGAATACGAATCTGATACCCTTCCCATATTGTCGTCGTGACGATGCAGTTACTTGGTGTGTATGGTGCTTGGTTGGGACTTGTGATTTAAGATGTCAGTGTGTCTACGGCAAATTGACGAGCTTGTTGTCGAGTGCCACCAACTACAGCAACACATTCACACACGTACTCGTACAAACAAAAAATCTATGCACTCTCCTCTGAATTATCTCTAACACTCTATCACTAACTAACTTCAAACAGTAACGTAGGTGTCGCAAGCCCTCAGCCAACGACCCAAGACACTACAGTCAGTAGTAGTAGTAGAAGTAACCATAACTAATCCAACACGCACCCAACAAACAGCTTACACGTTGTCCAAGAACCCCTCCCGTGTATCCCAACACCCAAACGAGGAGGAGCTGCTGTTTATGTATGAGGAGCCGGATAATCTCCTATCCGAAAATAAGGTTCTGTTTTCTGGCGATAGTCGTGTGGGAGTTTAAGATATATCCCAAGATGGGGGGGTCGCTACCGATGATGTTTGTCACACTACCCGGGGAAGAGCAATGTCAAAGTCGATCGCATAACACTGTCCGTGAGTGAGGCGCGAAGTGAAGTGTTCGAGCTGCTGAGTGTCGCACTATTAAGAGTGAAGGTGTTCCGAGGGATCGGATCTTGACCAGTTCTGTCGCACTGCCAGCGCGACAACGGCGGTGGAGGAGAGTAAATAGGTTGGTTGGTGGTAATAATGTGTTGTACAAGCGAGAAGGACCAAGAAATCGTATTGTTCATAAGACCCAATACAAAAGGGCCTAGTGAGACAATTCGGCCCCTCTCTCTAGATGGTGCCCATGAAAGGTAAAGAGCGCCGGGAAAACGAATGCTGTGCGAAAATGCTGCTGGGTGAAAAGGGAACGGCGCCTGGTGATGCAATGTGCTGTGCTGTGCTGGGGGATAACGATGAACTCCTGACAAAAATGAGATGGCAGCCCGCACTCTCAAGTGGATATCTCAACAAGAGGTAGTGCGAGTATTGGTGGCGCTGTGCTAGCTAGCCAGTGCCTCCGAGTTCCCTGCACCGCCCTGGACGATAGTATGCTTTTCGTCATGGCTGTGAGCCGCTTTCTGCTGCCCAACTGTGGACAATGGGTAAGTCGGAGACGGCGGATTATCATCTTGCGCATATCCGTCATAATCATCATCATTATAGTAGTACTTCTCGCCCGCCCCTGGAGGTGCATGGCTTGAACCACCTGATGCATGACGCCCACCCTGGGCTTGGCGATCCTGTGCAGCTGCCGCATTCTTCGCACCAGGTTTAGATCCCTTCTTGCTCTTGCGGCCCTTCATCTTCGCCTTCTCCAGTAGCCTCCGTCTCTCAGCCTCCTGCTTGCGGATGCGCCGATCTTTCATCTCGTATTGCCTGATAAGGGCCTCTGGCGGTGTGCCGAAGATCCTCTCGTACTCGCAGAACTCGCAGATCCATTCGTCTTCCGGCGCTAGAGGGTGGTGGTAATTTTGTAGCTCCTGCTGCTCCCGGCGCTGGCGAGCTGCGATTTGGTACTCCTTCCCTGCCGATCGGCGGTTCTTTTTGGGAGGTACAGGGCCCCGGCCCCCAGTGAAGTTTTGAGATTGTGCTGGATCATAGTTTTGTTGCCGTTGAATGGATCCATTTGAAAGCGGAGGACTTGTTTGCGTTCCGTGGGTGTTCGTCGGTCTTCCAGAACCTTGGGGGGGAGCTTGAGGCCTCGGCCACGCTACCGTACCAGGAACTCGGGAATCGCAAGTAAATGTAAACTGTGCCGCAGTAGAGCTCGATTTCCGAGCAGCTTGTTCTTGAAGCAGGCTCATGTTCTCCTGGCCCCTTGAAACTGACCCCGAGTTGCTTCCGGCGTTGGCAATTGCCGTCGAGATAATCCCTGCAGGTTCGCCTGATAACAAACCATTAATAAGATGATTATATTCCTGTAGAAGCATTGGTACTTACCCGGTGACCATGGAGCTTGTCTCTGCCGCGGTGTACGGCCATTAGCCCAGTTGGTAGGGTTATCTGATAAATTTCTAAGCGGGCTCCTTCCGCTTCGAACTCGTCCGTAACGACCCCGTCCTGGGCCAGACAAGCCCTGGACGAGATTGCTGACAGGTGGGGCATAATATTGCCCGGGGCCGGAACTAGATTCTTCTCGAACAGGTGATTCTTCTGTCGTGGGGTTTGATATAGCCAAGGACGCCATGTCGTTTGCTTGTAGTATTCCGTTAGAGATTGCGTCTCCAGGCGTTGGGATCTTCCTCTTCTTCTTGTTGTTTGTGTTCTCAAAAGAATCATACCCATCAGCAGACGATGTCGTTGATGCTGGCGGATCAGGCTTGGGGTATTTGGCGGTCTCTGGTTTTTGAACGAAACGGTACGATCTACCTGTTGGGTCTGGAGAGTGGCGTGAGTAACGACTCCGGTAGGCTAGCTCTGTGTACTCTTCGTCACTATCCACCTCCTTCAGGTTCCGTCTGGATATGTAGTTGTGTTCGACATCATCCTCACGTGTCCTGTTGACTGGATAAGGTTTAGGTGACCTTTCCTCGTCCGTTGGTGCATGGTACGGGTAATGGAACAGAGGTGCTATTGCAGGGGCCGTCGGTGGGTATACGATGGCGTCTGCCACATTCGGAGAGAGACGCTCACGCAGCCGGCGCTTTGGCATCGGCCGGATGGGGCGGTCGGGATATGCAGCTGCCATCGCATCTGGCGAGAGATCTCGTGTATCTGATGAGTAGTGACCTATAAAGCAGAGAACGAGAGTTGTCAGCCACTGTATGAAGCTCCATAAACTGCCCATAATCAGAGTAGTGAGGTGTAGGAAAATATCCAGGGTGGGCGATGTGCTGGCATATGGTCGTGGGGTTTCGGGAAGGAGGGTTAGGCAAACAGGAGGAAAGAGCAAACCTACCCATCACTGTCGCGGACATGAGGAAACCGCAGCCAGTTCGCTGGTGGGAAGCTTATTGTAGCTCTCAGCGTCTTTATAGCATCGGATATTGGCCAGGGTGTCTTGAGTTGTGGAATTTCGACTGGGGGCCCCTTTCGAGTTGTTCAAGCAAGCCCTAGAAGACTAACGGGATCCCAATCAGTACAGCGTCTTCTCTGGCATCAATAGAAGCCGGAAGTCCGTTCTCCGGTGTGTGTCCACGATAGTTGATCTAGCAGTACCACTGGGCGCAGTTTGGGGTTGGAGATGTCGTCCTCGTACCACAGGGTCTTCTTACTAATTATGGTTCCAGCACACAAAACCACCAGAAGGTACTTTAATCGAGCCCCATGAATCGCCCTTGGGATAGTTTCGGAAGCTGGCAAAATGTCTACCGGCGACAGAAGAAGAGACTGAAAGCAGGAAAAATGAGGGTATCGATGAGCCAAGTCTGCGCAGCGGAATAGCTCTTTAGATAGATGTTGGTAGAGAGTGATTTGGTGGAAAGGCGGTGTTTCTCTTGACAATCTTCAACGGAGGTTCATATGGGGACGGGTACTAAAAAGATACAAAAGTACCAGCAGAGTAACGAACAACTCACAGAGAGACACAGACACACAGAGACACACAGCCGAGCATCGAAGGGAGTTGGATGATCAGACGCGCTAGTCTAGATCGGGTCATCGGGTCATAGATTCATCTCCCACCAGAGAAAGATATAAATAGTTGCCTCGATTATAAGGTGTTAATTGATAATAGTTGCCATATTTATAAGGTATCACAGTTATTGATTAAGGCATCAATTTAGTTGGAGTACACTAGCGTAAACTACTTTGGTACTCCGCTGTATCTGTACTGTAAAAATGTATACTAGCTGCCTTATTGCCTTATTTTACTAAACCTAAATATTAAGGCACCTATCTGCCCCGGCCCCGCGAGCGATGGGAGAGGAAAGGTGCAAGAGGCACAAGAAGGTGTCCACCATGTATTTTGCCCATTTCCCTCTTCCCCAATGTTCAGCCATGTTGATCTCAACCTTCCAAATATCCTCCTTTGCCCTTTACTATATAACATTGGCGCGTCCATGATCATTCTGCTTGGAATTTACCATCTATAATCACCATCAATCATCCACTATACCCATCGTTCTCTCCACCAGCTCCCGTCTTTAGACTCGGAGCTACCGTGAACGGACAATCGCTGGTCAACACAAGCTCAACCAACAACCAACTTCCCTCGATACGGGAGCTACGAGTGAGCGAGGGAGGCTCTACCATAGTGCGAATCCATTAGCCTCCCCGTCATTCTCTTTCTCCCCACCAGAACAATGGCAGGAACATCCCCTCGACGTTCCATCCGCTCTCGTCCCCTCACACAGCAAAATTCGAATTCCCACCACTCCTCGGCCTCTTCGAACTCATCCAGCAGAGGCGATCGAAACACACGAACATCTGCGAAAGCCGAATCGCCGCGGAAGCACACCTCGAACGAATCGCTCTCGTCGGAGCCTCTCGACGACAGAGTCGCGTCGTCCATCGAAGAGTCGCTGTCGACACGCCGGCGCAAACGTGGGCAGACCGACGAACAAGATAAAGAATTGAAAGACAAGCGATCTGATATGCCTAACGGCATCAGTGAACCTGTTGGGGAGGATGACGAGGCCGTTCGCTGCATCTGTGGCAGCGAAGAATACCCCGGCCCGCCTCAGATCAGCGACGAGGACAAGAAGGGCATCAAAGAAGTCGTCGAACCAGACCTTATAACTCCCGAAGACTACACTGAGGACTTGGCTGGGTTTTTCTTGCAATGCGACATGTGCAAGGTCTGGCAGCACGGCGGCTGCGTCGGGATCAAGAATGAGGACATGAGCCCCGACGAATACTTTTGCGAACTATGCCGCAGCGACCTTCACAAAGTCTTCACTGCCTCCAATGGGTAAGTTTGACCTTTTTTTACCATCCCCTTTGATGCGCAGCAGAAGGAGCGCAACAGTCAGCGTCGCGAGGCGTGGCGCAGCCTTACGAGACCAGGCTGTCGCAATCCTCCCCCTCCAACCCATTTCAAACCCCAACTTCATTGTCCCCCCAAGCAAACTTGCCAGGCAACATTCTCTAACATGAAGCTCTCCAGGCAAAAATACTCACACTACCTCCCCCTCTACCAACACCAACACCAGCACCAGCCAACTCTGTCGCGCAGCACGAGCCGCGCCAGTCGAGCAGCCTCCTTCTCGAAAGACGGCACGCGCTCTCCCCGCGCAGGCAGCAAGAACGGCCGCCCGACATCTAGTAGCATGATGAGCGCAAATCAGAAGCGCCGCTCCACGATGAACAGCCGCGACGCGGCGTATGACGAGGAGGAGCAGCTGCGTCGCGCCATCGAGGCGAGCAAGGGCGAGAAATCGGAGAGCACAGATGGTGGCACGCGGCGCAAACGCGGCCGCAGCGATAGCGAGGAGTAAGCCTAGCCTCCGATGATTTCCTAGTTCAAGAAACCCATACTAACCCCCGCGCAGAAAACAGGACTTCACCAAGCGTCAGCGCACGCTCTCGAACTCGCCCTCCCCCCAGAAAGAGGCTCCCAGCGGCACGACCTTTGGCCCAGCAAACGACTCGGGAGATGACGCAGAGACGACACGGCCCGTTGGCGCGAAGAAGATACGCGGGGCAGCGGCGCGGAATCACCGTGAGAAAGAGGCAAGAGAGGAGCGGGAGAAGACGAGGCTCGAGGCGGCTAATAAGCGCAAGGGGCGCGCGGAAAGGAGGAGAATAGAGGGTATGCCGCACACCTTTCCCTGTCTCCACTACCATTACAATCAGCATGCTAACTCACCCCCTCTAGATCTCGAGCCACCGGAAGATCTCCACCCGCCCACGGCAACAACACCTACCTCCGCAGCCCTCCCACACGCCCCCTCCAACGATGAACCTACACCCGCACCGCCAGCATCTATACCCCCCTCTTCTCCCCCACCACCGAAAACCACACCCTCAACCACAACCACCGCACCACCCCCCGCCACCTCCACAACAAGCCACAAAAAAGGCGGCCGCCC
>JPJZ01000049.1:0-34552 GCA_000750815.1 Pseudogymnoascus sp. VKM F-4516 (FW-969)
CTAACCCTAACCCTAACCCTAACCCTAACCCTAACCCTAACCCTAACCCTAACTAACCCAAATAAATAATTTAAGATAGTATTAGTAGTATAAGAAGGTCTCTATAGTACTACCCTTATTATACTAGTCTAGTAGCTTAGATAAGGGTAATATAACCTACTTATTAATATTAATATAAACTTGTTCCTTATTAAGGAACTTAGTATTTATAATAGTAGCCTAGTATATATACTACTCCCTAAGGGCTCCTTAGAGGCTTAGGCTTATATAGTTCACCTTGCTATTCTTCTAGTTAAGAAAGAGGGTAAGCTACTAGAAGTAGGCAAACTATAGTATACTATTAATATACTAGTATATCCCCTACTATATAGTATTAAGGTGCTCTAGCTTAATTATATATAAGAGGAACTACTTATATAAGTATAACACCTTAATATACTACTCCTTATTACCTATAAGGGTATTAGGCTTAATTAAGGTAGTAGATATTAGGTAATTCCCTAGGATATTTACTAACTACACTGCCTTATAGATAGCTAGGAGGATAATCTTATCTATAAGTATTACCTTATCTTCCTACCTAATTAAGGTTTTTACTATATCCTTAGTACTTATACTAGTGCTAGTGCTACTACTCCTATTAAGATCATAGATAAAATTATACTATAGGAATATAATATAGAGGAGTAGGCCTAATATCCTAATAATATCCCTAAAGTAGAAGTGCTAGATCTAGTAGAATAGTTACTATAACTAGATTTAGTTACCCTTCTTATTAAGGCCTAGTACCTAGAGCCCTAGGTAGATACTACTACTAAGGTTAAGTAGCTAGTATTACTATAGGAACTAGTTTAGGCCCTACTATGCTACTACTAGGCTAGTTAGAAATATATAGAGACTATTAATATCAAAGCTAGTCTAAGGCATTGCCTACTATTAGCTATAGCTATAGTGTATACTAAGGTATAGTCCCTATAGGCTTTAGCTAGGGATAGGGCTAGCACTAGCACTAGGAGTAGCACTAGCACTAGGAGTAGCACTAGCACTTAGGTTACCCTCAAATATTACCTATTAGTTAAGGCCCTCTATCTTATACTCTCTATACTTAGTAAGCCTATACTAACTTAGAATATTTAGTATAGTAGTAGAGGAGCTCCTATTAATACTAGCACCTATTAGTAAGGTAGTAATCTATAGTAGTAAGTAGTAGGAGTAAGGTAGTAAGTTAGGTTACTAGTATATCTAGGTATACTCTTCCTCTTATACCTAGTGCTACTTTTCTATACACTTATAGAACTACTATAGCTACTATATAACCTAGACTATAGTTAGTAGACTAATCTCACTATCTTATACTTAAGGGCCCTAGTCTAGTATTATAGTTGTAGGCTTTATTTGCTAAATATAGTTCTAGGTTCTACTAATACTAATGCTAGTGCCTATGCTAGTGCTACTACTAAGAATAGGAGAATAATTAGTAGGTATAGTAGCTTGTAGTAGTATATTTAGCATCTCTTATAGCTAGTTAGTTATTATAGCCTACTTTAGGATAAGTAGTAGAGACTATTACTTCTTCTTTTTACTACTCCCTTATAGACTATTAATTAACTATATATAAATAATAGGTTTTATTAGGTCTATTTGTATATACTAAGATATCTTACTTAGTATTTAGCTTTAGACTTTAGACTCCTTATTTCTTATAATATCCTATAATACCTTCTTATCTTATATACTTGCTTGTCTTATAGTATCCTTCTCTACCTAGGGTAAGATTATAGTTTTAGTAGTAGGAGGAGCTTTAGTAGTAACTTTAGTAGTAGCACTAGCACTAGTACAAGTGTTAGTACTAGAACTTATAGTAGACAATAATAACTTTACCCTCTTACCTACTAATAGGCTACTTCTTTATCCTATCTTTGCCTTGCTACTATAGTGTCTATAGTATAATTGCTACCTTATGTTCTTTATTAACCTTATCTTGTATATTTAGGCGCTAGACTGCCTCCTTAACCTCTCTCTCCTCTGTTTGTAATATAGGTGCTAGTACTAGCACTAGCACTGCCTATAGCTGCTAAGGTTATAGCTATAATATAACAATGCCTTGCTTAAGCATTAATTGTATATTGTTATCTTTTATTATAGGTAGGTTAAGATTGCTCTGTATACTAGTAGCTAGGCTTATAAAAGGAGGCATATCCTATTGTGTTAGGTTATATAGGATAAATTAAGGGTTCTAAGAGGAGGAGGATTGCTACTAGTGCTGCTACTTCTAGGAGTATATATAATCCTTAGCTAATTTAGCAGCTACTATATCCTAAGCAGTAATATATTTTCAAGGTCAGCTAGCCATTACTAGCTAGTTATATATATAAGAAGGACTAGCACTAGGAGTAGCACTAGGAATAGCTCTAGCATAGGCACTAGTGCTAGCACTAGCACTCTGTTATAATAATCCTAATTAGGCATAGTATATTATAAAAACCCTAAATAGGTATAGTGCCTTGCTTAGTGTTAAAATAATCCTAATTAGGTATAGTGGTTGTGTATATGCCACTGCCACTGCTACCACCTACCTAATTAAGCAACAAGATGTTACTTCTGCCACCTATCCCTATCCCTAAAACTACACCTTGAAAATTTTTCATAATTTTTTATATAAGAGTTACTAATAAGAATTTAGCCTTACTATAATATTATAGTAATTTTCAAAACCTTAAAACTTTAAACTTTAATAACTTTATAAATACTAGACTTAATTAACTAATTTTTTCACTACATGAAAGCCCTTATTCTATAGTATTTTATATAATTTTTTTATATAGGGGTTACTAATAAGAATTTAAGGGTACCATAGTATAAAATTTGAGGGTACTATAGTATAATAGTAAAACTTAGTACCCTCCTTATAAAAAAACTTGGTACCCTTAGAGGGTACCAAGTTTTCTAGGTATAGCCCACCAAGTGAGTGGACCATGAGCACGCCTAAGGCGTCGCAGAGGCAGTTAGGCTGTGCATATAGCACGCATGAGTCTCTCGTTGCTTATATACTTTCTCTTTCGCTTCCTCCTTTTAACCCTCCCCGCTACTGCTACCGCCCCTAGAATCCTCACCCGTAGCTCCACCCACCGGATCCGCCTCCCAGAAAGATCGCCCCGCGCGCTGAAACATCAACAATGCAACCTCTTGGCGCCCTCGTTGATGTGGAAGTGACCGTTGCGGTGGGTTGGTCTTGGTCAGTTAGTGCTGCCCCTGACCCCGGCACAGAAGCAAAAATTCAGGTTGCGGAGGACGCCGTGTTGGTTCTGGTGGTGGGAGCGGGCGCAATGCGATTGCAGCTGCGGGGTCTTGATTTATGGGCGAGGTCATGCGGGCGTAGCCGTAGTATTCGCCGTAGTCTTTGAGATAGATGAGAGAGCATTTCGATGGCCCAAGGGGAACTGCGAAGACAAGCGTACTTGAGTAACTAGGGTCAGGGTTTGGGTCGAAACCCAATCTAATACCCCACAGACAGCAGATACGGTCTACCTCGTCTTCTCCGTCAACAGATCCGGAGACTACGCACGTTGGATGCTTGACACACCGGGTCGGAGCAGCGGATTAGAGCCCCACGTTGCCACGGAGGGCATCGCCTGGAAAGATTTAGCTGCCGCCTCTATAGCAGTAATGGGTCTGGAGTCGGTCTATAAGGACGTTACCCTAGATGAGTATTTTAAGTTTGGTTTATTTCCGAACTCGGAGGCCAAAATTAGGCATTCGGTTAACCATGATGATCCCACATTATTCACTGTTCGGGAGAACTATTCAGGCTTCTGGTATACTTGGAAAGGTGAGCTGACTAAGAGTGATTACAAGCTGTTGGATGAGATTTGTCAACAAGAGTGAAGTCTGTTAAAGGAGAGATGGAGAAAACAGGGTATACGGGCGAGTCAGCATCATTTTATAAGACTATTGCGATAGTCGTGGGGGCAGAGGCTCTGTATTCAAGAAGTAGAATAATATTATATTTTTGTATACTCCTATGAACCTTACTCATATGGCTCCATCAGCTTATTCCCCATTACCCCATTCGGAAAGTTTAACTCCCCAAGGTGTGTCGTATGAGCCCACGGTTTGAGCCTAATCTCCTTCTGGATCGTATGCGCAAAGCACCTTGACCACTTCATCCGCGGATATGCATTGGTGACATTCACAATCGTCTCCGGATGCACCAACTCCGCATTCTTGCCTACGTTATCTGCACCTCGTTAGCCTCTCTTTCCCTGCATCCCCAATTCCCCACCATCCCCACTCCCCTTGCACCAAATAGACGGAGTTTATCCAAGCCTCACCGAAAATAGTAGCCAGCTGCACCACCGCGCAAATACTAGTGATCGTCCCCGTCTCCCCGAGGTCCTGGTGCCTAATAACCGCTTCCGCAACGCTCTCGGCCATTGCTTTCGGCGCGCCTTCTTTCTGAAGGACGTCGAGCACCAGAAGCCCGCTGTGGAACTCGAAGCTGAGAAGCGTGGCGCTAATGTTGGTGTCCGTCGTGCCGATGTCGTGCAGGAGGGAGGTGAGCAGATATGTTGTTGTCCATGACTCGGAGAGGAGGTCCGGGAAGCTGAAGCGCGCTATGGCGAGGCCTGGGGCGGGCGTGTTAGATAGATATTGCCAGCAGTAGGCCAGGGTAGGAATACCGTAGTATAAGACGCGCATGCTATGGTTGAAGGTTTCGATGGGGAGTTCGTGCTTGGCGTACTCGAGGACAGCAGCGACAAGGGGGGAGGAGGGGAGGGGGATATCGGATATTGTTAGGGAAGTGACTGGTTGAGGATCTTTCCGGGCGGCGAGGAGGGTGGCAATGGGACGGGGGAGGGCTGTGAAGCCGTAGGTTCTGATGTCTTCGTCGCGTGTCATGTTGGTGGTCGACTGTTAGTTAGGAAGAGAGGTAACGAAATACGGAGGTGGGAAAGAAAATGGATAAGATGAGGTGGGAAAAAGAAAGAACAAAATGAGGTGCGTTAAGTGGACCAAGGAGTATGAGAATTGAGCGAGTCTGCCGAGCTGGGATACGATCTATATATATATATATATTCACTTACTCGGAAGCTGAGATTGAAAGATACGTTTCGGAGACTAAGATTGTTAAAACACCAACTACTCCGGACGAGTAGTTAGTTTCTAGCCATGATTACTTAGTGCATCGTGATAGACTGACGCCTTGACCAAGTGACTGCTCCACTCATCCTGCATGAGTGAAGGAGGACCTAGATAAAACGGTGTAGGAATTATCTGTAGGGTCACCTAAAATTGTTTCTCCAACCTTCATCCATTTGTAGCACCCGTAGCGTCCGCAGTATCCGTAGCGCCCGTAGCGTCCGTAGCGCCCGTAGTGTCCGTAGCGTAGCCGTAGCGTTTGTCGTCTTCGTGTGTGGTGGCGTTTATTAAACCCTAGCACTGGGGTGCCGCGTTGCCGTATTTGGCTACTTACTGTTGGGCTTCTTCTTTCCTAGGGACTAACCCCGCTCACAGCCTATGTTAGTCTTACTAAAGACAAATTTCCAAATTATTTTACTAGTTCAGAGTAATAGACTACGTATGCTTTTGGCAAGATTTGGAATAGCAAAGGTCTTTTAGGTTTCGGCATCTAGCCACTGGCAGGTCCTAGACTAGGCATGTGGTTTAGTTGTCCTTAGTCTTGCCTACTCAGCTGCCGCAATATTGCCGTCAAGTGTTGCAGCCAAACAAATCAACTCAAATCCTTCAGCATGATCCCTGCCTAAGTACGCGTCAAATGTATAGCAAGATGATCTAGAGCGCAACAGCCAATATGTAGCTATGTCTGCTTAACCTAGCCGGCTAGCTGTTTATTGACTTAAAGACGAGAACGTCATTATACATCCTGCAAGCATCAGAGAACACGCGAAATTGGTGAAATTCTAGTCCTCGCTGTGTTGCTCTTCGTGATTTAGTTACTCTAGAACGTCGCGTCCTGGTGGCTGAGTCAAGGTCAGCAAATGGGTCTGTACGATAATCGCCAAGTCCTGACCACCACCGAACGTTTATATGAACAGCCGATGTCTGCAACGAGGGACAGGACGAAAGAACAGAGACAACAATAACATCCTATCACTCCTAACATTACAAACAATAAATCCAACACCTACTTATTAAAAATACTACGTCTATCATTATCTTTATTACTGTCTTTTGATGGCTCGTGAGAGGAACCGTGTCTGCATTATTGTTGGTGCAGGATTATCAGGTCTAGTCCAAGCTGCAGAAATTCTTCGGAAGGACATTCTCCAACCTGAAGAGCTAGAGATCCTAGATCGCAGCAAAGACTATGGTGGTGTTTGGAACGCCGCAACCTACCCGGGCGCTGGTTGCGACGTCTTCAGTGTACTGTACCAAGTGAGCTGGTTCCGTAAGGCAGGTAATATCTCCTTCTCCGGTCCACAGTGCTTGTCACACATCGCTGATCTCACGTGGTTTCACAGACTGGAGTAGTTTCTTTCCAAGCGGCGGCGAACTTGCAGACTACTTCCGACAGTTCGCCGAGAAGTTTAAGCTTCGCTCTTGCACAACCTTTGACGCAAATGTCATCGAGGCGGTTTGGTCTGACGAGAAAATGGTCTGGACTGTGATCACGGAAGATGCGGTCTCGCGGCAGCGCACCACCTGGACAACGAAAGTCCTAATCTATGCGCCAGGTACGTACAACCGCAGCGTCACTCCAGATATCAGTGGCATTTCATCCTTCAAGGGCGAGATGTGGCATACCTACAACTGGCCAGCCGACGCGGACTTGTCAGGAAAGGTTGTGGCATATATTGGCACAGGGCCTTCGGCAGTACAGATTTTGCCGTCAATCCAGCCTGCTGTCAAATCTTTAAAGGTCTATGTTCGGAGTATGACATATTGCCTGCCGATGTCCAACGCGACAAACACTCCCGCCATCCAATTTCTCAAGAAATGGGTACCTGGTCTGTTGAGTGTATACGCGTTTGTGCTTGGATGTATATTTGGTCTGTGGACCTACTACCTCTTTAGACCAGGGTCCTGGGTTGCCCGATCAGCCGAGTGGTACTGTACCAAATTCTTCGAGCAGGAAGTGAGAGACCCTATCCTCCGTGATAAGCTACGCCCAAAAGGCCGTATTGGAGACAAGCGGCCATTAGTTTCACGGAACTTCTATCAAATCCTCCAGAAGCCCAATGTGGATGTTATAACGGACAGTATAACGCTAGTCGACGAGAAGGGTATTGTCTCTACTCCTGGCCACGTTGCTGCTAATGATAACCTAAACCGCCAAGCCAAAGAGAACAGCTCCCAAAATCCACTAGATGTCTCCCTGAATATTCTTACTCCTAAAGGCATTCACAATGACGTTGATGTGATTATCTGGGGTACGGGTTTCAGGATGCAGGGTTGGGGTACAGCTTTCAAGATCGTGGGTCGGCATGGCAAGGCTCTTGGCGAGCATTGGGGTGAGGCACCCCGAACCCTCTATGGTAAGCTATGGTCGCCAGTATCGGCTTCTCCTTAAGAATCAGTGCGCTAAAGACAAAGTTGACATTACTATACAGGCATGGCCACTAGCGAATTCCCCAACCTCCTGTTCGTTAGCGGCCCCAATACCGTCGCTCCATGGGCCTCAATAATAAGCGGCATCGAAATCCAAGCCTTATACAACAACCGTATTATCCGAGAGATTAAAAAGCGCAGCGTGAACGGGCGCACCTTTGCCATAATGCCTCGTGTGGCTGCGGAAACACAGTATACGGAGGCGCTGCAGCCGGAGCTAGAGAAGCTTGCGACGAGTTTAAAATTTGGGCCACGGAATTACTATGTCAGCGAGGAGGGTAGGAATACGTTCTTCTTCCCGTTCACGCAAATGTACTATCGATGGCTCCTGAGAAGCATCAATTGGGATAACTATATCACTGTTGACGGCCAGGAAGTATACCGCAGTTAAAGTTTAGCACAGCTGGTTTAAATTAATTTGCTAAGAAATTAACAATTTGATAACTTCCCTTTATTAATAGCAAATCGCAGCGAATACAGATGCCTCTCCTGAGCCGCCTGTGTACAGTGTATCCGTCCGCCGTTGAGTCATCTTCTGCTCCACTGAGCGAGCTATCACAACGTAGCACCCCCAAAGTTAGACTCGGCGGCGACGAGAATACAGACAACATCATGATCCTCGCATTCGCCTCTATCCATTTCCAGTCTCTTCTTGGGTAGCAACGCGTACAATGGATTTATTTTCTCATCCTTTAGCTCCCTGAGGTCGCGAACCCCGCTTAGTTGAGCCAGGAACCCATGCCGACTCGGATATTTCAAACCCTACACACAAAACCTGACTACTCTTCGACACCCCATGCCGCCGCATGCAGCAAGTCTGGAAGTTAACAGACAGCATAGGCAGAAACCATGGTAGATGGTGTTGTTAATGATGGGTTTTGTTACCGCTACATGCGGCTAGTCCAATGTGGAGCTTGTAACTTGGTGAGCTAACAAGATATTAAGATACGCACCTGTGCAACATAATAAGCATTCGTAATTCTAGCATATATAGTAGGGAAGGGATTATAGGTTATATACCAGCAGCTTTCCACCGCGTATTGGTCTTCTGTAGAGCGCTTTGCACCGTCTCTAGTGCCAAGCCCGTTCCTTCCTGAGGCTCCGCTCGGACCGACCGTGCAAGGTGGAGTGAGGCTTCGTAACCCCAATGAAGGACGAGAGGGGATGTTGTATCAAGTGAAGGCCACTCTCCGCTAAGAATTTTCTTTGATTCGAGAAAGAATTCCAAGGATACCCTATCCATCGTATCCCTCGCGAGCGAGCGTCGATGAACAGAAACATCAGAATCTGTGCATTGGGAGGTAAGGTAACGTCTATGGAGAAGCGCCATTGCGCTGATCAATGAATTCCTTTAGCCTCATATTCCGATTTCGAGCAGCGGGGCGCCTAACCTGTGACAAAGGGCTGTGTGGCAGCAAAGTTTCATCTGTCTTTGCGTAGTTTCCGCTGCAGTAAAAGCCACCAAAGCGCGAAGAGCCTGGTCCAGCTGAACGGCTTCTTCTTCTCGTGGCTTAGCAGGCATTGCGGAATCCTGCACATGGCGGAGAACCCGATCAAGTAGGTGCGTTGCCTGGGCGAGACGGGCGAATGGCCCCATGTTGATGTTAACTGGGGTAGACGCAGTCATGGCGTATTTTGGTGCTCTATTCTGAGGAAAAATAGATATTAATACGCATTCTCCAATAACGGGTAATTTGTCCCATACCCCTTCATCCCACGCAGCATCGTCGGAGGGTAATAGCTCGCCGCCGCCGGGACCTTCGCTCATAAGGGGACGCCTTGGCCATCCTAAATAGATGTACCTATGAAGATATTAGTGCATGGCAGCAGACTACTAGTAATACGGTGGGCCTGACGCCGCCCAAGCCAAGGAGTTGAATGCGAATACGAATGAGCGCAAACCTTTCGTCGTAATACATACCGTTCTAATATAACAATGGCCCACCAAACTCGCGCACGCTCTTCGGTCTCAGTCCAAGACAGGTTGTTCTCTCCCCAACGCACAGACTTCCATCCCAAGCCCATGGCGATCGCGTTTTGAACACAGACACTCACGGATGTATGCGCACCAGGATAGATGGCATGGCCAATCTCGTAGATTGCTATCAAAATAGCAGCTTGCAGCGTTGGGAGTGTCAGGCTCGCGGATATATCCACGCTATACAGAAACTGCCTGGCTACGAGATACGTCGTGGTGTGAGAATCCGGGCTTTCAGGAGATGGTGACCACATGACCAACTTCATGCTCAAACAGAGAAGAGCTATGTCAGAACGTTGAACATTGAGCGGGTTCAAGTGATCATTGAGAAATCGCCGTTTTGAGACAATGGGCATCCACAAGTGGATGGTAGAAAAAAAATGGGATGCAATCAGTCTCCTTTGCGTAAAGTCGCCGATCTCAACCGCAACGTATGGAGGTATGTCAAATCCAGCAGGCGGGAACTCTATGGGTGACCTTTCAAAGATATCGTGGTCAAGGAAAAGGACCCCTGGGAAGCTTGCTATTCGTGGGGTCTCGACGCCAACATCTCTGCCAGCTTGATAATAATAATAGTGGCAAGCTCGACCTTTGCTGTCACGTAACCTTGTGTGAGCAATGCGTTAAGAAGTCTTACAGTCAGAAATGCTCTCTACCTTTGACAGAAACTGCAGGTGGGGAGAACTCTGTCACATTTTCCTTTTCGTTTCTTGCATGCTATGCAAGCCTCAGGGGCGAGAACTTGGGTCGGCACGCTGTCAACCCAAGTGGAAGGTGTGACATCCATACTGACAAAATGACAGACTGCGAGGGAATGGCGGGACTTGATATTGGCAGCTTAACAAATAGACAGGTTCGAAGGGCATGTGGCCTGCTCCTCTATCTTGGCTTTGTCAGGGAGGATGCGTCATCAGGGTTCCGCTAAATGCATGACCAACTTTTCGCTTCGTTTTAAGGTTGCAGGAAGCGGCTCGCATCAACAGAAAGCGACCTGCATCAACTGATATTCGCGGCAATTGCCGGGAATCGGATTTATGGAGAAATACAACTTATATTTGCAATATTTCAGGGTGCACGGGCCATATTTGTAGAGATATGACATAGAACAAGCAGTTAATACAGTAGGCATCATAGTATAGTGCATTATACAATGGATTTGATCCTAGAAGCTTATGATCACAAGATAGATAGTGGACTAGTGTAATCTCACTAATTATCTTAAAGCCATAGTCTAAATAGAAAAACCTATTATATACTATAAGCTAGTAGATATAATCTAATTAGTCTAGTTAATAGGAGTAATATACTAGATGGAAATTTTGAATATACTCTATAGTAGTGTAATATTGCAAAATACTTAGATAGTGTTAATTGTAAAGATAGTTATAGAGCTTATCTACTACTATAGCTATAGCAAATTAATATTAATAGCAAGTTCTTCTAGATAGAATCTAAGGGTAATATTATTAAGTAAACTAGCTTTGCTTATAGTAATTAAGGACAAAAACTATATGCCTTTATATATTATATCTATAAAATATACTAATATATATAGTTAGTAGACTAAGCTAGATAATAGTACTCTTAGTCTAACTTAAGCAACTAAATACTATATATAGATAATATATAAACAAAAATAGAAAAGTTAGCCTAACTTTTAAATAAACTATTTTTAGTAAGATAAAAGAAAGGAATATTATTAGGGGGGGGGGGTTATATAGCTTCCTATCTTATAGCTTCTTTATATTAGTAAAGCTATAGTAGAAGGAATATTAAAATATAAGGGGTTAACTATAACTTCTATTTAGAAGTTTAGCTAATATTAGAAGTGTATAAGTATTAATTATTTATATAATAATAGTATTATATAGTAAAGTAATAGTTATTTAAAGGGATATATAGCTTTATTTATAATATATCTCTAGAATAACCAAAAACCCCCTTAATTTATTTAAACCCCTCTATTACTAACTCTCTCCTAGTATATTGTATTATCTTTATAAAACTACTTGTAGTAGTTTGTACTAAAGTATAAGGCAATATAAGGTATTTATTTAGTAATATAGTTCTTACTAGCTAGGTATAAAAGATTTATCTACTTATTAGTCTTTACTTTATATTATATTATTATACTATTAATAGTAATAAGAATAATACTTACTATTGTAGTAATAGTCTTTATAATAGAAAATTAAAAGAAAAATACCTTTAAACTTCTAAGAAAATCTAGTATCTTTAGAAATTTTATAAGATCTTAAAAGAGATAGATTAATAAAATCATCTACTTTAGGTACTAAGGTACTTAGGTACACCTACTAGTATAGACACTAGTAGGGGTTATATACACTAAATCCCCTGTCGACAAGGGAGACATGCGCTAAAGCCCATGTAGTGTAGAATATCCTTGTCATAATTTCCCTGTAAGCGTACACAGCCCTTGTCATTTAGCCCCTGCTAGTTTATAATACCCATGCGATAAATCCCCTGTAGCGTATAATCCCCCTGTAGCGTATATAAGAATTCCACGGTTACAAAGGTATACTTTCCTCATCATCGTACCCTCTATCTCTACGCCTCTATATGCCCCGAATAACCTCACGCCGCCTATCCTACTGTACGTCAC
This sequence comes from Pseudogymnoascus sp. VKM F-4516 (FW-969), assembly GCA_000750815.1. Taxonomy (NCBI): domain Eukaryota; kingdom Fungi; phylum Ascomycota; class Leotiomycetes; order Thelebolales; family Thelebolaceae; genus Pseudogymnoascus; species Pseudogymnoascus sp. VKM F-4516 (FW-969). The sequence continues at coordinate 12,171 of JPJZ01000049.1, forward strand.
GGTCGATATCCCACCGGGCGCGCCTCCGGAAAGATGATGCGACCCCTCCTCAACCCGGCGCGATGTCGCGTCGCCTCGCGCAAGCCACCGAAGACGCTCTCCTCGACGGCGGGCGCGCGGGGCAACAGGCAATCGAAGCCTCCGGGTTCTCTGACGAGTTGAAGGCGGAACTCCTCGATAAGATTGCTGGCCAGCAGTTCAAGAGCGACAATCTCGCCGCGTTCACTGAAGCCGAGCTGTCGCCTGCCGCCAGAGGCGCGACAAAAGATATCGCCCTCACCGAGCCATGGACGGGCACAGAAAAACAAGAAGACGCAGTCCGTCGCATGCTCAGCGATGCTCACAAGCCGTTGAGGATGAAGCGCACTCCCGGACAGCGGATCTCGAATGCGAGGGAGCGGACAAGCACGTATACGGCTTCGAATGACGAGAACATGTCCCCGAAAGAGCGGGAGGAGCTGCGCGCGTCCCTCAAAGAGAGATTCGGCTCTGGAGTTCACGGACCTATGCCGACGTCGTTCCGGGGATTGGAGTCTCTCGCAAATCGTCGTATTGAGGACGCCATTGCGCGTGGACAGTTCAAGGTATGCCCGTCGTCCCGGATCATGACCACGCTGACTTTCTAGGATATCCCCCGAGGCACCTCCGTCGTCCGCGACACCCGTTCCGACAATCCCTTCGTCGACACCACCGAATACATTATGAACAACATGATCAAACGGCAAGCCCTCGTCCCGCCGTGGATCGAGAAGCAGCAGGCCCTTCATACCGCGGCTGCCACGTTCCGCACTCGTCTGCGAAAAGATTGGACGAGGCACGCTGTGGGGATGGTGGCTGCCGCTGGCGGGAGCGTGGAGGATCAGGTTCGTCGGGCGGAAGCATACGCGCGAGCTGAGGGGGGACAGAGAGGTGGGAGTGTATCAACACAGACGGAGACATCGCATCCTGCAAAGAACCAGGACCCGGCACAGCCAGACGCATCACAGCCTGCAGAGGATCAAGATTTGCACCCCTCGGAGGCATCCCCCGCACCACAAGAGAACCAACCACCCCTCGAAAACCTCCCACCCCTCCGCGACCCCGCCTGGGAAGGCCAGCACCTGTCATACCACACCCTCGCCATCGCCGAACTCAACGCAACCGCACGCGCGTACAATCTCCAAGCCCCCGACCTAGCAAAGAAGCCGTATTACGCGCTGGAGCGGGAGATGGCCTCTTGCTTTGCTGATGTCGCAAAGGGGTTGGCGAAGGAGGTGGTACGGGGTGACGAACCGGAGGAGGCGATAGTACGGAAGAAGGAGCGCGACAGGGGAGTGGTATGGCGGATCGTTGGGGAGAAGGCTGTTGTGAGGGATGAGAGGGGACCAAAGTATGGATTCAAAGAGTTGTGGAGGGATATCTTTCGGTGATACGGGGATGGCCAGAATGGGCTCGAGGGCATTCACAATAGGTCCCACGATGTTCAACGACAGTTAAGATTGAAGACCCCCAAGCATTTTTAGATTCTACGTGGTATACAATAATAAACAAATCTCAACACGCGCTCCCTAACATTATATACACCCCGCCTACCCATTGCATCCAATATCCTTATCCTCCATCCTCGTCTCTGCGTTCAACCCACCCTAAGCATGCCTGTTGTATCCAATATCATTATCCTCCATGTTCAACGGGTTCCTCGCCTCCGTGTTCAACCCCACATCTCCCGACGGCGGCGGCGACTTGGTCAGGACATTCGAACCCCGGCTGGCCGACACATCCCGGAACGGACTCCCACTCGGTGATGCCCGGCGCGAGGTGGGCCTGCCATACGCCCTCGGGGCACTGTAATCAGCCGAGACGTCACGGTTGTGGGTTGCCTGAGCGGCCTGCGGCTGCATCAATGGGAGGTGCGCCTCGCTGGCCGACGCGCCGAGCTTGGAGCCATTGGCGATCATCATGGCCTCGCGCTGCTTCTCGGCGAGACGATTGCGGGAGCGGGTGCGGCAGCTCATGAACAAGACGGAGCCAAACATGGCGCAGAAAGCGGCGGCAAGACAGGCGGAGACAATGACGCCGGAGAGGGGAGGAGCCTGGGATTCCATGCAGAGGGTCAGGCCCTTGGGATCCTTGGAGCAGATGAGACCATCGTTGCAGCCGATAGATTCGGTGGTGGTGGGCTGGCACTTGGTGGAGGGCGAGCTACCGTCGGTAAAGGTCACGCACTGGGTGGTGTCAATTATCTCAGTCTTGAGACACTGGAGGGGAGTGGGCGCCGCGTCCTGCGCAAGGGCAGTGACTTGTGGGACGGTCGCGATAGACATTTCACCCTCTTGAGCACGACGAGGAGCAACAGTGGGGATGGCGGTGATCTTGGGGACAGAACGTCGGACAGCTTGTCTCCTTCTCAGGTCTCCACCGTCTGTGTTGTCGACGCAATCGTTGTCGTGAAACTGCTGCGCGTTCCTGGCATGTTCTTCAGTGCATCCGGACGACACGAGGCAGTCAAAGAGAACTGTGGACTCTGCTCCGGAAGCAAAACACTTTGCGGATTCTTCGAGGTCACCGCAGAGCTCAAGGGCCGCGTTGTCGCATCTGGCAGACGAGAGAGGAACGAGCAGGACCGTGGCCACCGCCGCAATTATAGAGGCTCCGCGCATTGTGTGAAGGCTTCGTATCGACGAGGTTGGGAGGTGTCGGCGTCAATGGGGAGGCGTCGACGAGGTCGGTGGGATCTTTGGAGACGGCAGACAACGTGGAGAGGCAAGAGAGGGCTATAATTCCATATCGGAACGACGAGGAAGGTATTCGGAAGAGCTGAAAAGGAGAAGACTGGGGATCTCGTAACCACAAATGTATTTTAAGATCGTGCTGACGGGGCTAACGGGGGGATTGTGAGACTGGCAGTGCTGGCCAATCAGATGACAGTGGAGACCTGCACAAAGGGTTTCGCCAACAGATGTCACCAGTGTCAGCTGGGAGGGAGTGTCAGTGTCAGTTGTCAAGATAAAGTCATGTGATTTTGCAGTATAGTCTATAGAAAGAGATAAAAAGTAGAATATAAAATACGATAATCGCATCAAGTTGTAAAAAGTCTATTAAGCTGCTTGTTCCTTACTTTTTGAGCGTTCTCCTAAAGAATTTCGATGCAAGGCGTAAGCAGCATAGCCTAGAGGCTACCTTCACTGTGGCTGGGATTGCTGTGGCTGAGACAGATCGTGCATGCGCCAAGGATTTGCCATGGAAGCGATATTGCCGGGTTTGGATTAGCGTCGGCAGCCATATTTCCCATCACTTTCCTGCAATTCACAAGGCTGAGATCGCAGGCTGAGAATCGTAAGGGGGATGGCTATTAAATGGCATTAAACGATTGGGTGGCTTATGCGAGCTGACAATAATATCATCCTAACACAGCTCCAAATTTCCGCAGAACATCTCCTATAGTTCTTGTTTATTAGCAGTGGAGACTTGTCCTAATATAGGCTAGATTCCGCGCTGACCAACCTACAGCGCGGATGTGTACTGTACATTATCTTAAGCATCTCTTCCGCATCATCTCCCACTTCCGTAGCATCCGCACTCCTCTCACTATGGCACGAATTTCCTCGTGGCTTTAGAGAACAGAAAACAAGGCAGGATATCTACGATTACTAGTCGCAAGCACATGCGCAATGCAGCGGCCCTCATATCGTCGAGCCTGTCAAGCGTGCGTTAAAGCCAAGCGGAAATGTGACTTACAATCACCACGATGCTCGCGATGCACTAGCAGAGATATCCAGTGTGCCTATAGAGGCCATGGAACTGATATCTTCACTACTCCCCAGACGCCCTCTTCACTAGTAATACATCCTCAGACGCACCAAACATTACCATGGACCGATTTCGCAGACAGCCGCACAGCTATTCCCTTCCTGGAACATTTAGACACCATTTCCTTCCGCCGCCCTTCGGGTTTCACTGCTACACAATTCACGGAGATAGATGATTTTCAAACCTTTTTGCAAGCCTCACCACTCCGATCCCCCCTAGCAGCTGATACCAACTCTGTAACTGTAATGCGCAGCAGAGACACTATAAACCATCTCATACACACTATCAAAGCCTACCCGGCGCAGTTCTTACAGCAATTTCGCACCCCTTTCATCCATCCGCGTTGTTATCAGGATTTTCTCCCCCGGCCAATTCAGGATGCTTTTCTTCTCTGTTCAGCATATTCGACAAGGACTCCAGCAAGTACCGACTCCGTTTTTCGTATTTTCGAACATCGAGTCAAAGATTTAATCCAGACTTATCAGCCATCCGTGACATTTGCTGAAAGCCTAGCTTACGTCCAATCTCTCATTGTGATCCAAATCATTCAGCTATTTGATGGAGATATTAGACTAAGGGCGACTGCCGAAGAGCACGAAACCACTCTTATTTATTGGACAGCAGTACTGCAAGATCAACTAGACGACCAGATGCTTGTGTCATCTATACCCCCAGATGAGGCGTGGTATATATCTGAGAGCGCTAGACGAACGATATTCATGTCAGTAATGCTTCGCGCAATCTACGACATGGTTAAGACAGGGTGTTCACACATTCCCAGAACTATGGAGCATTTATCTTTTACTCTAGCATCTGCACTATGGGATAATAACTCTACTATCGAACGGAGGCTCAATGACAGCCTTCAGACTCGAGACCTCATTAGTTACAGTGAGTTGTCTAATAGTTGTACTAGCGAGGCAGTGCGAGCCTTGCCATTCGAACAGCTGCTTCTAGTCGCTTGCGAGGGCATACGAAGGTAATAAATTCATGATGGGGTATATACGACTCGCTAGGGTTATAATGCGGAAGGCGTGGGATAGTTGCGGATAGTTGCGGAAACTTGAACAATTCGGGAGTATCATAATTACTAACCTATCGAGTAGTGTGGGCGGGGCCTCAAACATTACTGTGATAGTTGCGGAAACTTAAACAATTCGGGAGTATTATAATTACCAACCTATTGAGTAGTGTGGGCGGGGCCTCAAACATTACTGTTACAAGGCATGCGTTTCTTTCTCTATGACCATCTCAGTTATATAAGAGCATTCGCCGTTCTCTAGCCGGAAGGCATTTTCTCACCAACACGCCAAAATCCTGGCTCCCTTCCTATATACCTTTGCAATCACATATAGCATTACGCTATGCTACCTACAACAACCAAGCAATGGGTCATTACAGATGGCGAAACAACAACACCCAAGTTGCATTTTGATATCGAAGCAAAGATACCAGAAGTGGGCGACTATGATGTACTCGTCCAGTTTCACTTTGCAGCTCTCAATAACCGTGACGTATCGATCTCCAAGGTATGCTCTATTCCTCTTACTATTAAGATCTCCTTCGTGTCCCCAAACACACTTATATCTTGTCACACTCGACTAATACTCTATGCTACGCGTCTAGGGGGTTTACGGAAGACCTGTCTCCTCCCGTTTCATTCCCGGGTGTGATGCCTCCGGCGCCGTCGTCGCTGTTGGCCCTCGTGTCATACGTTTCAAAACCGGAGACCGTGTCGCCAGCCTCTTCTCTCCTGCTTGGATCGGTGGTCCACTAACGCCGGGACTATCTCTGACCACTATCGGCGGAAATGTCGACGGCGTTATGACACAGTACGGCGTATTTAATGAAAATGGACTGAGTATGATTCCAGACAGTTTGAGCTGGGAGGAAGGGGCCACCTTGACTTGTGCGGGCGTCACGGCGTGGAATGCGCTATTTGGATTAAAGCGTGTAATGCCAGGAGATTTTGTGCTGACTCAAGGGACGGGAGGCGTGAGCTTATTTGCTGTTCAGGTATGCAATCCTTTATTATGCATAATCAACTTCAATCGATTAGTCGAGACAGTGTAGAAGATGCTAATTTATATGCACCTGTGGCTAGTTTGCCCTCGCAGCTGGCGCAATAGTGGTTGCAACAACCTCATCTCCCGAGAAGGCCGAAGTACTGAAGAATCTCGGCGCTCACCACGTCCTAAATTACAACAGTGACCCTGAGTGGGGCGTAGCTGCCAGAAAGCTGACTCCCGATGCTATCGGATTCGAGCACGTCATCGATGTAGTTGGGCCAAAAACAATGTCGCAGTCTCTGAAAGCCGTTGCCATCGGAGGAGTCCTCAGCGTCATCGGCGGCGTTGGTGGTGGATTTGGAGATGCAAGTATTCAACAGCCACTCATGGTTGAGGCGTTGTTTAACTTTTGTACGGTGCGTGGCGTGGCGGTGGGGAGTCGGGTTCAGTTCGAGGAGATGACTAGGGCGATCGAGGCGAATGGGATCAAGCCTGTATTTGACAAGAAGGTGTTCCGCCTAGATGAGTATGAGAAAGCACTACAGTATCTAGCTCAGGGGGAGCATGTTGGGAAGGTACTTATACAAATTAGCAACTAGAAAATCCTAGCGGAGCGTCTCACATAGATCCTGCGTATTTATAAAACAATTTTATATTCCCTTCTATCCCTCCCGCTAACAAACCCCTAATCGGTATTCAACCTCCACAGCCCATCCCCTAAGAAATGTGCGTCCTCCACCACCGGCCCCTTCCCCACCTCCTCCACCTCCTTTGTCCCCACCGTTAACAATCCCACGGCACATGCCTCCTCCTTCCCCTCTGCCCCAATCACTACTGGCGCACCCTTCTCCAGATGTTCCCCTTCCGCACCCCACTCTTCTCCATCATCCCCAGGCAGCCTGCCGCCATCACTTGTGATCCCAGGAGCCATCAGCGTTGCGCCGGACAGCACGAAGCGAATGGCGCCGCGATCGATGCGTATGCGAGGGAATGCTTGCGGGAAGCGGTGCACGAGCTTAAGGTGAGGGAGGAGAGGGTCGGTCATGTGTTGGAAGAAGACTGGTTCGCCGTTGATGAGGTAGAGGGTTACTCTCTCTGGGCTGGGATGGGTTAGCATCTTGCTAAATGACGGAAATATAGGACTACCGACATCTTCATAGCATCCAACTGCTCCTTCTTCGGTACCACCTCATCGATATACGGCGTCAGAAGCGGGTAGGTGGTGCATAACTGCGTCCTCAGCGCGCGCTGAATCGACGACTTGACCTTCGACTTGGAGCCGGGAGAGATGCTTCGAGGTGTTAGCTGGTCTGCTTCGTTGAATGCTGATTCACGACATACTCCTTCTTAAACATCGCGGTGGTTGGTATTGGGTTGTGGTGAGTGTCGTGTGGGTTGATGAGGGATGTGTTGTGTTGTTTGACCCCGCGATCGTTGCCCCTCGTTTAGCGTGGTTGGTGGAAGTGGTGGCTTTTGGTGGGGCGGCGGATGGGGATGGTGGGATGTGGGATGGCAATTCATGGGTTTACGCATACGCATGCACATACACAGGAGTTTTGAGTATACGATTTGATTTGATTTATTTTATTCTGTTATACAGCTCTATCCTCTGGATATTCCTTTTATCCCTGGCTAACCTGGCGCACTGTCCCGTCCTTCGCAAGATGGACATTCAACCTGTTTCTCTCCAGTCAGCCTTCGTCATAGAACCGCGGGTTGCCTATGCTCACCTGTTCTCCTGGAAGTCCATGGTCGTGGCCTGTCCCTCGGGAATGATCCGTGTGTTTTCGGGCAGCTCGGACATTGCGAACGTCTGTATGGAAGGTCAACGATGAATCCTCTCTCTTGACACAAGCGTTCACTCACAGTCGCATTGCTTTCGTCTCCGATCGTCTTTCCCATCAGCCTGTTTGTCCAGTCTTGGGTCTGGGGCACCACATCTCCTGTGATTCCTGGGGCGACGAGAGGCATTATGGCTGTAGTGGGTCTGTGGAGGAGTCTAGTTTGAGGGTTTGGGGGTTACTGAAGTGAGGATGTCGATATATGTGGGCGACTTCTCGAATATGTATCATATAACAGATAAATGGAGGGGATAGGGATGTACGCAGTATTTAAAGGCGAAGGCCTCCAAGAGGCGTATTAGATACTCGGGGTAATGATGGTAGTGATGACGTAACTTCACGCTGCTTGATTCCTCACCACAGTAGGTTGCGAAGATACCGACCAATGAAATGCTTCATATGGAAATGCATGTCTAGTTTATATCCAGTTTATTATGAAGTAGAAGGACTAAATGGATGATGAACAGGATGAGATTATCCTCTCGTGTATTACGCGTAGACTCTATGCCTGTATGCTACGGTATACACGTTGGACGGTTCCATCTTCTTCACCAAGGCAGATGTTGAGCCTATGTTCTCGTTAGCTTTGGTAAAAACTTAGACCCTTTTTTCGTATTGACCTAGAATAAACAAGTTCTGAGGTGATCCCGCTACGATATCCGATAATACGTCTGCCAATCATTTTCAGCGTTTAAGCTGCGGCCAGGGTAGCTAGCCTCTAAAGTATATATTCTACTGGGTAGTCTCCGAAGTAGACATTATACCAGCTAGTCTCCGAAGTAGGTATTCCACCAGCTAGTTTCTAAAGTAGATATTCTACTAGCCAGTCTCTATAGGACATTCACTATTAGTTGGTCTCTATAAAGGATATTTATTAGTTTGTTATCTTTAGGACGTATTATTGTAGTATAGGCATTATCTTATGTAGTTATCAGACTAGACCATCAAATGCTTAAACAGACTAATCATATTATGCACCCTGCTCACTTTCCTATCTTTGGTATTCCCAGTTGCGCCTAACTCCATGAATGCCCAGACGCCACCATTCCAGCCTATGCATCCTCGCCCATTTCCTGATCTTCCGTAGATCCAAAGACATCATCAAACGTGCCACCCTCCACATCCTCTCCAAACACCCCCTCCTCCTCTCCCCCGTCCTCCATCTTCACGTCCTCTGTCTCATTCGTCTCCTCATCCTCGCTGTCATCCTTCTCCCATACCTCCTTCACACCCCACGGCACGCCCGTCAACACAAACTTCTCATTCGGCAGCCTGACACCCCACTCCGTCTGTCCTACAGCCGGCAAGCGGATCTTGTTCCTGGCCTCCGCTACCTCCATCAGAAACTCCTTGCTTGTCCCCCCCGAGCTTAGCTGGTATTGAAGACGACTCTGAATCGCGAGTTGCACAGCGCCCATGCTGACTTGGCCGTCTGCGTCGCGCAGGTTGCTGCCGGCGGGTGGGTCGCGCGCGCGGTTCTGTTGGGAAATGTACGCATCAGATGAGAGGTGGAGGGCATCAGATAGGATGGCCGACGTGTGGCGGTAGGCAAAGTCGAGGAGCTGGAGGGGGACGCGCTCCTGGTAGGCAGAGATGCCGAGGGAGGTGAGGAGGAGGTGAATGAGGCGCGCATCTCGGGGGCGCTTGTCGTAGCCGGGGATTTGGGTTGAGACTGTTGGGTGTGAGGGGAGAGGGAGAGGCGGTGGTGTCGGGAGGCTGCGAACAGCCTGAGCTGGGAGAGAGGGCGTTGCGACGCCGTTGGTTTGGGCTTCCATGGTGAGGTGAGGGTGAAGTTGGTGTGACGGTATGGACTAGAAGAGTGTGGCCTTTGGAGCTGCCAATGAAGTTGGTGCGCAAACTCTCTACTTTGCCAGTGTAGGTTGTCTTTGCTGGAAGTGTTGTATTCACTTGAGTCCGTTGATATGTTCGTGCTTGGACGGATTGGCTGGTCGCAAGATGTGAGCGCGACAGTTTCGGAGAATGGAGAAATATATCACCGACAGATCCACAAATCGATAAGCCTGTTCGGCAGCGTTGTGCTACCCCACCATGGCGCCCCGCCGCCGGTGACGGATCAGTCATAATTTGTTGAAGGGATCTTTATTCTCACTATCAACACGCCGTTTGGGCAAACATTACGCAAGATGGAGACGACAATTCCGCTTCCTCTCATTCCCTCGCTGGACCTAGCGTCCAAGCCCTACTTTGAGACTGGCCTGCCTCGAGCACAATTCAAACACCTGGGACTTATCTTTTTCGTCGCCAAACCCGAAACGTTTGATCTCGTCTTTGATTTCCTCAAGGGACACACCGCCGTACGATCATACGTCAATGCTGCCGCCCTCGAAGAATCTGATATCCTGAGCCTTTTGGATGCCGGTGCACGCTGCGTCTTTGTCAAAGAGGAGCAAGTCGCCTCACTCGAGAAATATGGCGATCGTATCGGCCTGGCGGCAACAAGCGCCGTGTCCAAGGTGCCAGCAGGAGGCGCTCTTATCGATTTGGGAGATGCCGCACTTGTGAAGAGCTTTGTCGACCAAAAGACGACGCCAGTTTTCTTGGTTACACCAGACGAATCGAAGGTACAGGAGGTCGTGACCATCGCACAGGAGTCGGGGGCTGTGCCAATCATGCCGGCGACGGCATTGACGATGGAGAACAAGGATACTGATGGAAAACTGTCTGTTCCCGCGATAATTGGGTCACAATGGGCGAGCGATAGGGCTGATAAGTTGATTCCGACGGTGGTCACGGATGAGAGGGGGGTTGCACTTGGTTTGGTTTACAGCAGCCAGGAGAGCCTTTCGGAGTCATTGAAGACGAGCACCGGCGTGTACCAGAGCCGAAAGCGCGGATTATGGTACAAGGGAGCCAGCTCGGGGGATGTACAGGAGCTAGTCAGAGTGTCCCTGGACTGCGATCAGGACTGCCTAAAGTTTGTCGTCAGGCAAAAGGGGAGGGGATTCTGCCACCTACCACAGCCGACGTGTTTTGGTGAGCTGGGAGGTATCTCTAAGCTCGAGAAGACCTTGCAATCGAGGAAGATCTCGGCTCCTGAGGGATCATACACGGCGCGTCTATTCTCTGACGAGAAGCTATTACGGGCAAAGATTATGGAGGAGGCCGAGGAGCTGTGCGACGCAAAGACGAAGGAGGATATTGCCTTTGAGGCAGCAGACTTGATCTATTTCGCTCTCACAAAGGCTGTCGCCGCTGGCGTGACGCTAGAGGACATTGAGACGAGCCTGGATGCAAAGAGTGTCAAGGTGAAGAGGAGGCAGGGCGATGCAAAGGGGCAGTGGGCGGCGAAGGAGGGGATTGCAGTGAAGGAGGTGAAGAAGGAAGAGGTTAAGAAGGAGGCTGCCAAGGATGGACCTATCCTAATGAAGAGATATGATGCCTCGCAGATATCCGAAAAGGAGCTGCAAGATGTGCTTCAGCGTCCATCTCAGAAATCCAACGAGATGATTATGGGTATCGTCAACCCTATCATCAAGGCAGTGCGGACAAAAGGAGACGCCGCTGTCTTGGAGTACACGCACAAGTTTGAAAAGGCCACGTCCCTCACGTCGCCTGTTCTGAGAGCGCCCTTCCCCCAGTCGATGATGAACCTCCCACAGGAGACCATTGACGCGATTGACATCTCGTTTGAGAACATCCGCAAATTCCATGCAGCGCAAAAGGAAGATAAGCCCCTGGAGGTCGAGACGATGCCAGGAATCATCTGCAGTCGATTCGTCCGCCCAATTGAGCGCGTTGGTCTGTATGTTCCGGGTGGAACTGCCGTGCTGCCCAGCACCGCCTTGATGTTGGGTGTCCCAGCCATGGTTGCCGGGTGCAAGAGGATTGTTATGGCGACCCCGCCGCGTGCTGATGGTAGCATCACACCAGAGGTGATCTACGCCGCCCACAAGGTGGGAGCCGAGTGTATTGTGCTTGCTGGTGGTGCCCAGGCCGTCGCAGCGATGGCATACGGTACGGAGAGCGTGCCCAAGGTTGACAAGATTCTTGGGCCAGGGAATCAGTTCGTCACAGCCGCAAAGATGCACGTCAGCAACGACACGAATGCCGGGGTCAGCATTGATATGCCGGCTGGACCATCCGAGGTTCTTGTCGTGGCTGATAAGTCTTCCAATCCGGCATTTGTTGCGTCTGATCTTCTGTCCCAGGCAGAGCACGGCGTCGACAGCCAGGTTATTTTGATTGCGATTGACCTGTCGGAGACTGAGTTGAAGGCGATTGAGGATGCTCTGCATGAGCAGGCTGTCGCCTTGCCGCGGGTGGATATCGTGCGCGGCGCCATTTCCCACTCTGTCACACTCGTCGTTGGAAGTCTCGAGGAGGCGATGAGGCTTTCGAATGATTATGCCCCTGAACATCTGATTCTCCAGATCAAGGACGCCGCGGCAGCAGTGGATTTGGTCGAGAATGCCGGGAGTGTCTTTGTTGGGGAGTGGACGCCCGAGAGTGTGGGCGATTATTCAGCTGGTGTCAACCACTCTTTGCGTAAGTCCGTCTTTCGTGTGATTGAATCATGCTAACTGTTATAGCTACATATGGATACGCGAAGCAATACTCGGGTGTGAACCTGGGGTCGTATGTGAAGCACATTACCAGCTCGAACCTAACGGCGCAGGGCTTGAGGAATGTGGGCGGCGCGGTGATGCAGTTGGCAAAGGTGGAAGAGTTGGAGGCGCACAGGAGGGCGGTTGGAATTAGGTTGAAGTGGATGGATGAGAGGGGATTGTAGGGAGCGTAGGGATTTATTTTGCAGACACGTTTATTTGTCACTGGTAGCATTTAGAAGTATCTCCTTCAACTGGCAATATAGTTGAACCTTCATTGATAGATCTGACGTCTGTTCTACCTCGATAAAGACTGTAAAGACATAAAATAACTGCTCATATATACCCAGAGCCATATTGTTAAAGCAAGTAGCCCAATAATGTAGCAAAAAGAAAATCCCCTTCAATTTAAATAACAACATGATACCCAGATCTAAACATGAAGCCTAATCAGCATCGTTTAACACTGTTTGGCAAGATCTGGTCTGTTCTCTCACACGTCTTTGTCTGTCGCTTGGAAGCCAAGTACCACCACGTTTCGACACCACGACAGCCTTGCCCCGCCAAACCCAAATTCCCTAGCGCACACGTTCACAAAGCACAAGCTGCATCCATCTCCTTCTCCCACCTCACCCCCACTCAACCAACAAACTACACACTTGCATCATTACTCGTCGCAAACATGGTAGGTCTCCCCATCCTCAAGTACAGTCAGTCCCCCAACCCATCTAACCACGACCCAGGCGACTCAAACAACCAAGCAGCGCCTCGCGCTATCCATTATCGACTTCCTCAACACCTCCCTCAAAGACGGCACCCTCACCGCCGACGATGCCGAGTCCATCGAGGTCGCCACGAACTGCATCTCCGAGGCATTCAATGTGACGCCTTCCGGAGCATCGACCGAGTCCCAGTCGCTCCTCCAGGTGTACAGCGTCTACGAGAACCTGCGCTCCAAGACCGCCGCCGCCTCGGCCGCCGCCCCTGCACCTTCCACCACTGCGCCAACGGACGATGAGAAGAAGCAGGCTGAGCAGCTCAAGAGCCGCGGTAACTCCGCCATGGCGACCAAGGACTACGCCTCCGCCATCGACCTGTACACGCAAGCTCTTGCGCTCGTCCCGGGAAACCCAATCTTCCTCTCCAACCGCGCCGCCGCATTCTCTGCATCCAAGGACCACGAGTCTGCCCGCGCTGATGCCGAGGCCTCGGTCGCTGCGGACCCAAAGTACACCAAGGCGTGGTCGCGACTGGGACTAGCGCGCTTCGCTCTCGGCGACGCCAAGGGCAGCATGGAGGCATACGAGAAGGGGATCGAGTATGAGGGCAATGGCGGGAGCGAGGCGATGAGGAGGGGCTTTGAGACGGCGAAGAAGAAGACCGAGCAGGAGGCTCTGAGCGGTGGCGATGATGACGAGTTGCCAAGTGCGCGTGGTGCCGGCGGTGCAGGTGGTGCCGGAGGCATGCCGGATTTGAGTTCGCTGGCAGGTATGTTTGGTGGTGGCGCAGGAGGGGCCGGAGGCGGTGGCATGCCAGATCTGAGCAGCATCATGAGCAACCCGATGTTTGCGTCGATGGCACAGAACCTGATGAGCAACCCCGACATGATGAACAACCTGATGAGCAACCCACAACTGCGGGACATGGCGAGCCGCTTTGGTGGTGGTGGTGGTGGAGAGGGAGGTGCTGGAACGCCAGATTTGGCAAGCTTGATGCAGGATCCCAGTATTGCCGAGATGTGAGTTTCCCTCTGCGTTGTGCCTGACTTGGGAAATAGACGCTAATAAATAACCATAGGGCGAGGAATATGATGGGCGGTGCTGGACGTGGCGCCGGCGGAGGAGCTGGAAACTAAGTTTGGAAGGCTGCGGCTGGAGTATGAGGATATGATGCCACGACTTTCGTTTGGGTACAGCATAAAATGGTTGGATAGAGAAATATTTAAATGCCCAAGCGTTCCAGATTGAGATTGGAAAGTGGAATTGGTGAACTTACGCTCGTAGGCTTGTTGTATGGAGTCTTTAACGTATTAATGTGGTGGAGCTGGAGTCTGGCGTGCCATAGGGAGAGCCGGCCATACTCAATCCTACCCTTGTCTCTACTGTTCACCAAGGGAAAACGAATACACATACTAACGCCCAATTTACCAAGAAACCAATGTGAATAACTACCGAAACTAGACTTTTCTTCTACCAAAGAGTACAAAGCCGACGCCCCCTTGCGCTTCGCCCTTAAACCGTATTTATACCTCTGAACCTCTAAAAAATGTTCTTCAAACACAGCTCGTACAGACTGATAAATGTCGCTATAGGATAGGAATGTGATTCAAGCCTGTGGCAACCCGATATCTGAAATTGAAACCTTTCCCAGGAACCCCAGTTGCCTATATTAACCAACTCCGATTTTGTCGTCCGTTTCTCGGCGTAGTGAGCTACAACCTTACAGAAATCTGTCAGCCGGCATTGTAGAGAGACCCATCGGCGGAGCCCCGGCACCCATAGACCCGTCGTGTGATTTACTCTGCTCCGACAAAGCCGAGTTCCGGCTGGCCTTGCTCCTAAGCCTCCAGTGACGGCCGCGTCGGGATGGCCTGCCTCGCGACGAGCTTCGGCTTTGCAAATAGCCAGGTGGCGGATCACTTGGAGCTGTCACACGCCGATGATTCTATTACTGTATTAGCATACTTTCAATGCTGGACACGAAACTAAGACGGTCGTACTGTCTGGACATAGGGGGTAAATGATAATTGTATCTCACCAGAACTGTTTGTTCCACTACCAGACGCCTGAGCCTCGTCTGTGGAGCCATTTGTATAGTTTGCCGGGTCGCTCTTCGTATGGTTTCGACGCCCATATCGCCTCCCTCCCTTGGAGTCTTCTACTCCACCAACATTGCCTGGCCGTTCAGACATTACATGGACACCGTTTGAAGAAGCCTTGGTCTCTCCTTGGCCTCCACCGGCAAGACTGTCCGAATTCTGATCCTGTGTAGCGGTCCTCAGACGGATAGGCACAAACTCTGGAGTATCTGCCTTGAGTTTGGTCTTTTTCGCTTTCGGCCCATTCGTTGGGGCTACGGAACAGTCCTGCTCGGAATGGTCCGTCTTACGCAATGCTGTAGCAAGAGTCGTGGTCCCTTTTTGCTTTTGAACATCATTTACAATTGTAGCGTCGGAATTCTTTGGGCTTCCAGGAGATGAAAGGCTCTCTCCCGGCTTCACAAGGAGTTGCTTCGACCAGAGGTCAGTGTACTTGCCCTTTGCGTGGATAAGTTCGTCGTGTGAGCCGTTCTCAATAATTTCTCCATCCTTGATCACCAGTATGCGATCTGCTCTCATAATCGTGGAAAGACGATGGGCAACGATAAAGGTGGTTTTCCCTTTGCACAGTTCCCTGAATGCGTCTTGTATCAACTGCTCCGTTGCACTGTCAACTGCACTAGTTGCTTCATCGAGAACTATTATCTCCGGTCGTTTTAGCATTGCTCGAGCAATGGCGATGCGCTGCTTCTCGCCACCAGAAAGTCGCACTCCATGACTGCCAACCACCGATTGATAGCCGTCTGGAAACGACAATATTTTGTCATGGATTGCAGCTGCCTTACAGGCTTCGTGAACTTCCTCAACACTCGATCCCAGTTTGGCATACCGAATATTATTCAGGATGGACTCGTTGAACAAGTCTGGGTCTTGGGGTACCACACCAATTTTATCCCGAAGGCTCGTTATGGTCACATCTCGTATGTCTTGCCCGTCAATTGTGATGCTGCCATCAGTAACATCGTAAAATCGGTCGAGAAGCTTTAGTATTGTTGATTTTCCGCTGCCGGTTTCGCCAACGAGCGCAATTGTTGAGCCACCTGGGACCGCAAAATTGATGTCTCGAATGGTCTCCTTTCGGGCCTCATAGTGAAAGTGCACATTGTCGAAAACAACTTCTCCTTTTTTGAAAACCAATGGCTGTGCATCCTCCTTGTCCACAACGGTAGGCTCTGCCCGGAATAGCTCCAGCAAGTGCTCGGCATCCATCAAGCTCTCGGATATCTTCTTGTAGGCGTTACTGAAAAATGTCAGGGGACCCCTGAGTTGTGCCCAGTACGTCAGCAGGATAACGAAATCTCCGGGCGATCTCTCATGGCGCATGACTTGGTATATCGCAAGGAAGCATGCGCCAACAAGACCAATCGTAAGAGCAAAGATTTGAACAGCGCCGACAAGAAATATCCCTAGCCGGTAATCCTTCTCGTGCCTCAGTCTATTCTCCACATTTGAGGCATACCGGTTTTCTTCGTAGGGGATGTTGTTAAAGTAACTGGCTGTTCGCCAGTTGTCGATACTCGTGTAGACTGATATCCACTCTTTCCTGAAGCTTTTCATGTATCGCCGGCGCTTGTTCGTCGCCAGTGACACCAACTTTGCAGTGCAATACACAAATACCAGACTCGTGACAGCCAGGATGAGACCCATATATGGGCCAAAGAGGTAGTTCAAGTAGATGCAAACAGCGGAGAGATCAATCATCATGGGCATAACCTCAAAAATCATCATTTCCACGAGCTTGGTGACCGACTGTCCTTGATTAACAGCACGATGTATGTCTGCGGAGTCTTTGCTTTCGTGGAAATCCGACGACAAGCTCATTACGTGCTGATGAGATGCCGTACTCAGTGACTGTTCGGCGTATTGTTCGAGAGGTCGCCATAACCAGAATTGCACCCAGCCAATGCAGCTTCCAGAATTTAAGAATGTCAGGGAAGCATATACCGTTGCAGCAAACCATGGAGAATTTCCTACTATAAGTTAGATTATGATAAGGGTCCGAAGATGGGCGGCTTACCCTTGACAAGAGCATCAGTGACCACACCCAGCTGTCGTGGTATCATTATATTGAGAAAATTCCCGGTCAAAAGACAGGCTCCCACTGCGACGGCGCGAAGTTGCATAGCTTTATCGTGGACTGGCCACACATGTGGAATAAAAATCTGGAAAAAGTCAGAAAGCGAGAGAGTAATCGCATGAGCGCACATACCGAAAAGCCTTTTACATATGCCCACCAGTTGCCGTCGGTCTCCAGTCGCTTCTGTACTCGCTCCTGGGCTTTATTGCGCCGCTTTGCCAACACATCATCCTCGTCAGAGTCAGATGAATTACCATCTTGTGAATTATCGTTGACGTTTGTCGTAGCTCCATAGCCGGCGCCATTTCCATTACCAGCAGGCTTGGAGTTCTCTGGAAGTAGAGATTGGCGCTCTTCATCGTCTTCTTCTGAGCTTTTGCGGTTCCAAAGCGTTGTGTAAAAAGACAGCAACATTACCAACGTGCAAATCCGTAAGCCTTGAATGGATAATGAAATCAAGTCGAATAATCCGTACTTGCGAATGAAGACGTTGGAAAGAATGAATAGCGCGATCTCTGATATAGCAGCAATAGCCGATGCTCCATAGTGAGGATACCACACTGGCAGCTCAAACTCCAGAAGCGCCGAAGTCAGAATTAACCATGTCAGAAAAGATGAGACCAGATAAACCGTCTCATGTTGCTCTGCGGCCCAGGGCCTGTCGAAGAGCGTACGAATCAAGATATTGACAGAATTGGCGGCCTGTAAGATTGGTTAGAATGCCTATCGTGTAAACAGGAAAATGGGAGCATACATATGTTCCCGCAACCAGAACCATTAGTGATAGAAGGGCTCGTCGTTTGTCGTATTTTCCATCTTTCTTCTTGCTCGCCGCTGGTGTCGTGCAGAATCCAAGCGTGGAGGTAAATATGAAATACAGCAGAGATAGCGCTGGGTAGCCGTAGTGTAAGACTTCCACAGCCAGAGTGGCCTGGGATGTTTTTTAGCAGGTAGTCCATAGTACAAGATTTTGGCACAGCGCATACCTGATGGGGACGTGTTGAATCCATTTCGATGGGGCTGCCAAATGGCAGTGATCTAAGTAGTTTGCCGGCAGTTGATTGAGATAATTCGAGGCCGATGCTTCGTGTAAGAGTACTGTTTTTGAGTCGAAGAAAGAGGTCTTTCAGAGGTCGAGAAGTATAAAGAAGAAAGAAATCCCGTGGCGCGTTGAGGGAATTGAAATGTTATGTCTCACCGGGTTACACGCAGGAAGGCACGTTGGACACCTTGGTGGATATATCCCTCCTGAAGTGGGTGAGAACTGCCTAGGTACTACGCGAATTAAATATGCGAGCCACGCACAATTTACATTCGTGTAAAACCTTCTTTTCCTCTTATTTTTCGTATATCTCTTCAACCTTTGTTGTTTATTGATTCGCCGGCGTCAATTTCGACCATGGGGAATACTCGAGTGATATATTCTTGACAAGGTCTATGGCCTTGGTGGCGGCCAGTGGCTGAGACCGAAAACCCAACAGTGGCGATTATGTCCACAGTCAACGTTATCAACTGAGTCACATATGGGAAACTGTGTATGCGTCCTTGAGCCTCCAACAAATAAAATGAACGCGAAAGAATAATACTAATTGGGTTCGTCACAGCCGATCTTGAAAGCAGAAGAGTTTGCAGGATGTTGGATTTTTAAGTCAGCCTTGTTCACGAGCCTCAGCCTGGTTTTCTTCCCAAAAGGCCTCCACAACGGTTGCCTTCCGACTCGGTGTCAAGGGCACAGGAGGGGATTGGACAGCATTTTTATAAAGTGCCGTAGCCTGGCTAGTCATCCGGTGACAAAGCAATAGGATGATCGCCCATACCGGTGTGAGCTCCCCGGGGGTCCCGCCGCTACAACGCTGCGCAATCAGCGGCTCCATGGAGCACAGTGGCAACAGGGTGGGATGCCGGTGAGGAACTGGGCCCCTGGAATGTGCCTTGTTGGAGACGGCCATGCATCAAATGGAAACATCGGCCACACGTACACATACGCCACAAAGCATATACCGCTACACATGGTTTGATGATGTGGCACAAGCGTGCTGGAAGCCGTTGTAAGCTTGCAAGTCTGTTGACTACCCTGTTATCACGATCGAGCGAACCATTCTCATGCCCGAGAGGTAACATGACACGTTATTACCCAGTGGTATGGATTCTAGCTTACTCTCCCGATGATTATCCCTTCCAGCATAATCCCATTTGGATTTAGCATTGATGCTTGGGAGGCCCAAGCGGAGGATTTACCGCCACAGCCACCAACAAAACCTAGCTCTATTCTGTTGAACTCCAGGATATAGAAATCGTCAGAGGCTCCCCCTGTTTGTCGAAAGTTTTCTAGCAGGGGATGGTCTCTTGACCGCTACGCGCTCTGGGAGCCAACATGCGCCTATTCCATTGCATTGCATCGTTACATAGTTTGTGATGGCACTTCGCGGCACATGGCATAAGTCGAAGGCCTCTTTTAGTCTACTCTCGAGCTATCTGCAGTTTACAGGATATGCCTGTATATTTCCGGGCACAAGACATCCCAACTCTTAGATTTGCATCTTATTGTGGTCCTGCTTGCAGATCTAAAGAGGGCATCAAGCCAACCAACTTTCATCTCAAGATTACACACAAGGCGGCCTTTAACTCTAACTTGCTCGAGGTTCTAGGCACCCTTCACGCGCTAAAACACATAGATAGTCACAGCATATCTGTGCTACTCCAGATCTGGCATGGCGATCTGATAAGTCGCACGATCTAGATGTTGGGGGAGCACTTGTCAGGGCCAAAGGCGGCACTGTTCGTCGTCGTTCCCTGCTGTTGCCTAGGCCGGCACAGCCCCGAGAGACCTGACAACTCCAGTGGCCAACAACGCCCGGCTGTTGGACCTTACAAAAAACACGCGCTTGTTGGTTACGTGAACTATTAGACGTGGCTTGCAGATACTAACAATCATGTGATACCATAAATCCAACGCGGACATCGCATGTAAACCACACTTTCAAGAGAATTTTAAACTGATAGGGACCCAACAACTTCGCCACTGCATTTGTTTGGACTGTGACTGGTGGTATATGCACAAGGCAGGATCATACTTTTCGGAATCTTGTTCGGCCCTTTCATCGGAGCCATCGATGGCGGCTGCACCACTGTGTTCAACCCAAGTGATACCAGATCCACGCCCGCAATAGTGCTGAAAAAGCTCATCCAGAAGATCCGCTTTTCTGCTTCGGCGTCGCCAACGGAGACAAGTATAAGACCGCGCGGCTAAACGAGAAGTGGGACAAGGTCTCCTACTCGGGTAACTCCATAGAACGTATATTCAGGCACAGGTGAGAGCAGGTAGTGATGGGCAAGTGGCTATCTTACTAATTCCAGCCGTAAGTAATTGAACGCACATATTTTGATTAACTTCATTGTCTTAAAGTCTATGGTATACGTTTTGTATCATGGCTGCTCATCCCGTAGAGTCTACAGAATAATCTCATTCCATTTGAGAGATCGGGTTGCTTTTCCGCCAACGCCAACCCAACCCAAGCTAGCCTCAGCTATACAAAAGACATAGCGTCAAAAAGCATGAAACCACAACAGATCTTATGAAGATATGTAGATTTAGCTCTTCGCAGCTCCAGCCTTGATCAAAAGGATGTCACCATCGTTAACCACGTAGTCCTTGCCCTTGGTCTGAATCTGTCCCTTCGCCTTAATCTCAGCCTCGCTCCCGAGCTCCTTGAGCTTGTCAAAGTTGTAGACGATGGCCTGGATGAAAGTCTTCTCGAAATCACCGTGGATGACACCAGCGGCCTGAGGCGCCTTGGTGCCGTTGCGGATAGTCCACTGGCGGACCTCGTCGGTTCCGGTGGTGAAGAAGCTGCCGAGGTTGAGGACCTTGCGCATAGTGGTGACAATCTTGGGAAGGGCGGACTCGACGCCGAGAGACTTCAGCTCGGCCTGGACCTCCTCCTCAGTCTCGAAGCGGGTGAGACGCTCCTCGAGGCAGACGGACAGAGGCAGAATTGGGTCTCCAGCAGCGTTCTCCTTCAACCACTCAGCGATCTTGCCGAGATGCTTGTTCTTCTTGCGGATGTAGTCCTTCTCGCTGAGGTTGACCAAGTACACGACGGGCTTGGCGCTGAGCAGGAACAGGGGGTTGATGTGCTCGACCTGTGTTGCTGGTCAGTATCCAAGACGCAAATATATTATAATTCGACATTGGAGATGTAAATCAGAACATGTTTCTTATCTCACGGTGCACATAGTGCCTCGACGAGCTGGGTTATATATCTGGTCTCTTGACCATTTGTCATCATAAAAGGAGGGGGAGATGAGAGGCGATTCACATACCTCCTTTGGCGTCCAGGTGCCCTTGCGGACATCCTTGCCATCCTTCAGCATGGCCAGGACCTTCTCAATGGTAGCCTCTTCCTCCTTGAGCTTCTTGACCTCAAGACTCTGGCCACCACGGCGGGTCAGCTTCTTCATGTTCTCCAGCGCCTTCTCGGTGAACTCGATATCCTTGATGCGCAGCTCCTCGCTGATAATGTCCAAATCTCTGATGGGGTTGACATCGCCCTCAACGTGAATAATCTCGGCATCATCGAAGCAGCGGACGACCTGGAAGATGGCGTCGACGGCACGGATATGCGACAAGAAAGCGTTTCCGAGTCCAGCACCGGTGGAAGCACCACGGGTCAGACCAGCAATATCGTAGACTGTCAGGTTGGCTGGCACACGGGATTTGGGGTTGTATTTCTCGCAGAGCCAGTCGTATCTCTCATCGGGCACGATGACGCGGGCCTCCTCGGGGTCGATGGTGGCATATGGGAAGTTCTACTTTGCATTAGTACAGGCAATGTTCAGGATAGACGTGTGGTCAACTTACGGCGGGGTTTCCGAGCGAGCACTTGGTGATAGCTTGGAAGAGCGTAGACTTTCCAACGTTGGCAAGGCCGACCTGAGATTCGAGTCAACGACGTTACTTTTTATTTTGATCATCGCGATAGCTGGCAGGTGGTGGTGGTCGAACATACGATGCCGCTCTTCAAGCTGTTGCCAGGTCGGCCAAGGAGGACCTTCTCCTCGACGACGGCCTTCTTTGGTGGCATCTTACGACTTTTTGCGTAAGTTCTGGATTGAGATGTATAAACCGTGCAGCTAAGCAGGTTCGAATGTACGATAGCAGTTCTTGCTGCTGATCGAGTAAAAAGATGAAATATAGAAGAAGAAGCGATGCGCAAAGCACCGGGGGAAGTAGTGTGTGGTGTTATGGTGGCGGTTGGAGGGGCTAACTGGGGGGAAAGAGGG